>CP142451.1:86377500-86610000 GCA_038049695.1 Cinnamomum chago
ATGTCTTTAAGAATGGTCTTCCTAACAAACTAGGAGCAGTTTAATCACCATTCTCCATATCAAGCACATAGAAATCAGCAGGGAAAACCAGACCATTAACTTGCACAAGGACATCCTCAACTATACCCTTAGGATATGCATTAGATCTATCAGCCAATTGGATCACAACACCAGTTTTATTCAAAGGTCCAAGTTTCAAGGAAGTATATATGGAATAAGGCATGACATTGATAGAAGCTCCTAAATCTAGCATGGCCTTCTCAAATCTAGTGTTACCTATCGTACAAGGGATGGTAAACATACCTGGATCTTTGCACTTCGCAGGGAGTTTTTTTTGAATAATTGCAGAAACATTCTCCCCTACTCTTACCTTCTCATATCCCTTCAATTTTTGCTTCCTTTTAATTGTACACAGTTCTTTCAGGAATTTAGCATAACGAGGTCCTTGTTTAATAGCATCTAAAAGTGGAATATTTACCTCGCATCTACGAAAAGTCTCATATAAATCACTATTTCGCTCATATTTTCTAGATTCTGCTAAAGCTTGAGGAAAAGGGGGTACTGGTTTGTAATCAGTAAAAGAGGAAAATTTACTCTTAGGTGTGTCATCTTCCTTTGGAATTTCTTTGTCCGCAACAACTTCTTTTTCCTTTTCTTGCTCCGGCGATGCAGGGGCTGCCTTTACTGGAATTTCAACCTCCTTACCACTTCTCAAAACGATTGCATTTGCCTGTTCTCTTGGATTCACTACCGTTTGAGAGGGTAATTTTCCCAAACTTTGTGCCTCTAGCCGACTAATTGCGGTTGCCATCTGACTCATCTGATTGTCCAAATTTTGAATACTGGCCCTCGCCTCTTGTTGAAATTGTTTCGTCTCCTGTTGAAATTGCAAAGTATTAGTGGCAAGAGATTTAACAAAATCTTCTAAAGACATACCTGAATTAGAAGTTTGGCCTGGTTGTTGTCTAGGGATGTATGGCTGCTTGTATTGCTGGAAAATTGGCCGGTTTTGAGTCGCGGGCTGGTTTACTTGTGGATTCCCATAGCTAAGATTGGGATGATCCCTCCATCCCGGATTATATGTATTCGAATAGGGATCATGCTTCCTTTGAGGTTGTCCAGGAAAACCACCAGCCAGATTTACTTGTTCAATGGGCTCTTCTTGAAGAGTTGGGCACATATCTGTTAAATGCCCTGCTACCGAACAAATCCCACAAACTTTTGCCGTTTGTACATTACCTACAGCTATTTGACGAACAAGAGAAGTTAGACCAGCAATTTGTTGTTCAAGGGAGGAAATATTTACCTCATTAATATGCTGAGATGGAAAGTCAAGCCTTGAGCCAAATTGTTGAGAATTAGCCGCCATATTTGCAATCAAGTTCCTCGCGGCATCGGGAGTCTTATCCACCAAAGCTCCTCCGCTAGCAGCATCAATCATGCTTCTATCAGTAGGTAGAAGTCCCTCATAGAAATATTGGATAAGTAGCTGCTCACTAATTTGATGATGGGGGTAGCTTGCACATAATTTCTTAAAACGTTCCCAATATTTATACAGGGACTCTTCGTTGTGCTGCTTTACACCACAAATCTCTTTTCGAATGTTGGCTGCCCTTGAAGCTGGAAAATATTTCTCCAAAAATAATCTCTTCATCTCGTTCCATGTGGTAACACTCCCGGAGGGTAAATAATAGAGCCAATCCTTAGCCGAATCTTTCAAAGAAAACGGAAAGGCTCTCAATTTAATTTGTTCTTCAGAAACCCCCATGGGTTTCATACTTGTGCATACCACATGAAATTCCTTAAGATGCTTATGAGGATCTTCACCTGCAAGTCCATGAAAAGTAGGCAAGAGATGTATTAGTCCTGATTTTAATTCAAAAGTGGTTGTAGCCTCTAAATTAGGTAAAGTTATGCATAAAGGTTGTTGATTCGAATCTGGGGCAGCGAACTCTTTCAAAGTTCGATTTCCAGCCATGACTTCCTCCTCTTCTAGATCAGAATCGCTAGTAAATAGGGAGTCAAGAGCTAAATTGTTCTCTTCAGAATTTCTTCGAGCTTCCCTTCTTAATCTGTGCAAAGTTCTTTCTATTTCTGGATCGTACTACAAATCACATTGACTAGAAGATCGAGTTTCAGTCATAAGCAATCAAGGAAACCATAAAAATAAATCAGGAAAAATCTAGAGCAATAATAATAAAAAAATCTATGCTAAAATAAAAATAAAAATTGCTGAAATAAAAATTCTATGCATGAATATTAAACTATTTTTTTATATATAAAAGTGCAGAAAAAGAAGGAGATGACGTCAGCAGATGATGCCAGCGACAGTACTGGCAGTGTGTAGATGAGTTGCTAATGGAGAGATGGAGAGAGAATTTGGGATGAGATGAGATAAATAGAGATGAGATGATGGAGGAGATGAGATGAAGAGATGAATAAAAGAAATGAAATAAAGATATGAGATGAAGTCAGAGATGGTGGAAAGTTGCTGACTAGTGTATTGATGGTATGTGTAGAGAGAAAAAAATCTAGTTGGTGAAGAATGTTTGACGAACAAGAGAAAAAAAAAGGATGAGGGAAAGTGGTTGACGTGCAGACCTACTGAGACAGAGAGACAGCGGGCGCTTGGTGATGGTAGAGAGCAGTGAGGTGTCACAGAGACTGTAGAATGAGAAAACAGGTGCTGGGGGAGAAAAATTAAAACACAACCTAAATGCAAAAATAAAGAGAAAAGGAACGACGGGGATTAGCCAACGCAAACTGTTACAGGCGATGCAGTTTTTTTTTTAAATCACAAAAAGCATAAAAATCAACTAGAATTACTCCCCGGCAGCGGCGCCAAAATTTGGTCGTGCTATCGCCGGCACCCAAATATAATAAAATCTTTACTCCAAAAAAAAGAAATGTAGTAGTGCGAGTAAGGATCGTTCCCACGGAGAGTGTTTAGCCAAATTTTATGCTATGTGATCAAAGATGAGGGGTTTTGTCTATATTGAAAAATAAATAAATAAATAAATAGCAGCAAAGTAACGAGTTCAATCAAATGAGCAAGCATTGGTCAAAGTTAACATCCACCATCGGAAATTCAAAACTGATCATTGATGCAAAAATAAATCAATTAACACTTTGAATATTCATCTTTGGAATTAAATTCCTACCTCCTTAATTAGTTAATTAGAAAACACGCGCTCTAATTAACCCTAATTACTAAACAACCTAAGACAAGAGCTATAGATTTGATTTAGTAAAAGCATTAAAATCAGAGAGATTGATGAACCCAAATAACACAAGCACACACGGTTGCATTTAATTTAGCCAAGTGTTCTTCCTAATATCTAACAATTACTGACGCAGTAAATTATTAAATATCGGTTGCTTCGCAAATTTGAGGGATCAAACAATTACGGATTTGATTTCTAATTTAGCTGTAGATTGCAACGAAAAATATACCAGTATGCATCCTAACAATTAAACGAAACAATCATGATAACAAATTAAGCATAGAAGAACAACCCATATTCAAAGCATAAATTGAACAATGAAAATAAATTAGATCTCACAGTATTTATTCCGTGGCTTCAGTCTCCTTCAACCAATTACAGAAAATTAGCCACGCAGGGCCATGCTAACTTGCAAAATAAATTAAATGGAAAAAGAAGGGAGAGAGAGAGAGAGAGAGAGAGAGAGAGAGAGAGAATTCGTGGGTGCAGAGAGTGTAATGTTTGATTGGCGTGTTGTGGGGATTTATAGAGAGTGGAGAGGTAGGGCCGGAATACGGCACGTGGATGAGAGGATGAGAGAAAATTGCTTCTGAGATGGTAGAGTTTTAATGGGAAAAGGGTGAGGTGGAGAGAAAAGAGTGGCTGGAATGAGAGATGGGTATGGGCTGTTGGCGTTGGATGAGGTTTAGAGAGAGTGAAAAATTAGGAACTCTGAATCAGGGAAGGAGAGTGACGTGAGGGAGAATTGTTGCTAAAGAAATGCATGGGTAGAATTGGTTAATGTGGAAACAGGAGAGAGAAAAATTAAATAAAATATTAAAACTTATTACAATCTTCTCTTTGATGATATCTTCCTATTCGGGTTTCTGTTGGACTCGACCCAAGAATTAAAGTTGCACTATTCTTCGTTCTGCACAATATGAGCCCAATAGTGGATATGTTTCGACGAACTCCTGATTTCTTCAATTTTACCATAATGCCCTTCTGCTTGATTTCCTCTAAACAAGACCCGGTTCTGAATCAGCTCCATTCATTCAGCATCAAATATGATCACCTTCTTTTAACGTTCCACGGTATCTTGAATCATCTCAATTGGAGCTCGGATGGAAGAGTTATGCCCAGCTAGCGAATCGATGCGAAAATTATCTAAAATCGCCTAATTAGCTTCGTTTAGCAATTAACACCTCCATTTGCATCCTAAATCAAAATATAAGAATAATGAGTACATTTAGGCATCAAATGAGTATAAAGGACTAAACATTAAGGAAGAAAAATATAACATTTTACATTCTCATCGATGATGACCCTTAGCCTAGGTGATTAATAGATTATGATTGGCTTTTGGTGAGGTGTTTGAGAGCTTAGCACTGTCAAATACAAGATGGCTCAGACCCATCAAGCCAAATATTGTGTTGTCCGATCATGTTTAATATGGTCAAAATAGTTGTACAATTTTTTTCCTTTTTTACAATTCTTTCATTAATATTAGATTGTAAATTGATTGTAATAAGATTCCTAGCGATAAGGCAATATTGCTCAATATAATGAGAGAATCTCCAAAGGAAATGAACAGATTTCAGCCCAAAATTTCTCTTGTCTGTATGGTATGAATGATATGGTATCAAAGTAAGAGTGAAAAAACATATATCAAATTCAAATGAAAAGAGGGCATCAATTATAGAGTGAAAAAACCTAAGGCTTGATTAACAAATATCAGTATGATGCATAGTTGTGTATCTTCTCTAATTTAATCTGGAAAAAATAAATTTGTTATAAAATTTTGCCTTTTTTTTTTCTAGAATGTTGAAGTGGGGATAAAGGCAACCATTTTTAGATCACAATTTGATCAAAAATTTTGGTACTTAGCATGTATCAAATGTAGAGAGAAGGTCCAAAGAACTGAGAAAAATAATTACTACCCGGGTTACAACCTCTCTACCAATGAGACTTATCCAACGTGATTTTATAATGTAAATGTGATAAAATATTATTTAAAATCAACAAAACACGTAGCATATGTACCTAACAACATATCATGTTTCTACAGGTACATCTTGCGTCTTACATTGATTGATCATACAAACACTTTAAATGGTATACTGTTAGATGATGAAGTCGTACAACTCTTACAAACAAGCAAGGATGTGCTCTCTTCGTTTATAGCAGATGTAAGTTTATATCCTGAATAATATATCTTTCGTCACATTGAAATATTAAAAGTAGTTTCTGTTAGGGATTTTGTGTATTGCAATTTGATGGATGCATTATCATTCTAGCATCATTTGATTTACACACATATGCATTGATTTAGAACAACTTGAAATCTTGATTTATACATGCATTGTTTTTAAAATTTGTAAAAGTATTGATTTATGCATGTTTTGTTTTCAAACTTGGATGCAATTGTTTTAGAAAAAGAATTTCTTAGAAATCAAGCAAGCCATTGGTTTTAAAGTTTCGAATCAATTTTGGCTTTTTATGTTTCATGTTTTAAAACCCCTTAGAATGATTTAAACATGTTTTCAAGCTTGATTTAATGGCCCAAAAATTTCCAACCAAAATTATTTTAAAAAATACATTTTTGGGAAAACAGGACTTATACCGGCGGCCAAAACCACTTTTACCGGCGGTCTCTGGCCCCCGCTAAAAGCAGTTTTTCATATGGTCATTTTTATAGTTGTTGTGTGTACCCGGTCGACCGTGCAAGGGTCCAGGTCGACCGGGGACTAGCCGTTGGGCATGTTTTGGGTATAAAATGAAGTTCTTTCCTTTGTCAAAGGTGGAGATTTTTAAGCCATCTTTTAAGTGTTTGGAGACAAGACAAAGGGGATAAACTAAGAGAGACCAAGGGATCATTTGGAGAGCTAAAGTTTGGATTAATGAAGTTAAATCTCTAAGTAAGCTCTACCTCTCTTAATCATATGTTATATGCTTTGTTTAATTTATTGGTAAATGATTTTTAGCCCGATAACGATGATGTGTTGAATCCATTCTTCTCTTAATCTTTGATCTAATTAAGATTGGATTCTTCACTTTATTTTCAAACCAAGTTTTGTTTTAAATTCTTCATTAATCATGCTTAGCCTAAATCTTTGATTTCTTTTAGCATGATTCATTTTCTTGGTTGAAATTCTATTTGTTGTTTTCATTCATTTAAACTTTAGTTAAATTAATTTGGTTTTGAAAACAACATTGCACATGCATCACATGTTCTAAGTTAGTCATTTTCATACAACTTGTGAGTCTTTGATTTTCATGTCATTAACAAGTTGTTTCTCATACATGTGATTTGCATTAAACTTCAATCAAAACTTTTATGTGCCTTAAACTTTGAAATGCTTTAAGCATATATTAATTGAGCTTTGTTTTTAACTTGATTGAAGTTATCACACACACACATCATGAGCATACATCTTTGTATTCATATAGTGTTTGTGTGAGTTGATTTACACTTTCATATTAGCCTATTTAAGAGGCAACATCATTGAGCTTAAATTGTATCTCTTAGAGTGTTCTTGAAGAGACACCTTCTTAGAGAAAATCTTCATTTGTAAAGGTTATTGCTTAGCCTAAGAAAAGCATTGTGTAAAGGTTATTGCTTAGCCTAAGAAAAGCATCTTGTAAAGGTTATTGCTTAGCCTAGAAAAGCACATTGAGAGGTTGTTGTTTAGCTTAGAAAAACAACATTGTAAGGGTTATTGCTTAGCCTATTGAAAAGCATAAATAGTGGAAATCCAGTGGGGTGATTGGATCACAAGCCGGTAGTGGACGTAGGCATTGAGGCCGAACCACTATAAACCTTTGTGTTGTGGTGTATGCTTGTGGTGATTGTTTATATTACCTTCCGCATCTTGTTTGATTAATAATCACTTGCGACTAGTTAATTTAAAGAAGTTAAAATTTGTCTATATTGGTCTCATATTGTAGCTCACCCTATTCACCCCCCCCCCCCCCCCGCCCCCTCCCCCTCCCTCCCCTCTAGGGTTAGATCCCAGGACTTTCAGTTTCTACCATTTATGACCAATACTTTCGATGCAGGAAAATGAGGTGGACAAAATGGCAGACAAGATCAAGAATGTCCTATGGTGGTCTTTCTTTTTTTACTTAGAATTGAATGGAAAAAAAAAATAATGACCCAAATCAATCATGTCCAGTGACAAGGTTGGCAGATATAAACTACGCTTCGAAGTCAAATCGATTTTTATGATGACTCATATTATAGCGCTGAATTATTTTCTAGTTGGACTTTTCAATTTAGATTTTGTAATAAAGTGCTAAAAAGTGTGGGGATGCACAAACATTCAACAAAATATATTGTACCCGTGACCTTTTATTCAGACTTTCTTTATTCCTATAGTTCTATGTTATCCTGACCACACATAAACTCTTTATATATATATATTTCAAGATTAAGCAATCAATTACATTCTATGGAGTCTTTATATTCATATTAATATATATCTATTTGATGTTTATCACAATTGTGTTTTTGAATACTTGAATCACAAATATAATTATGCGATTAAAGTTGTTGGGCCTTTTGATGGGTTTTCAAAAACTTTTGACCCACTTAAAGCAGGGATTAAACACCGAAAATGCCAAGAACCCAATCCCAAGATCGACAACCCTAGTCTCATGCATTAAGGTCAAAGATCTATCCAAAGAAGACATATCAAGAAAACAAACAAGCATATACAACAAGATCTACTAAAAATAATTAGAATGTAGATCTATACCTTGGGAGCTTAGTTGCGCTCAAATCGAGAACTTGAATACTTGATTCTACGAAACCCTTTTGCAGATTTGATCTCCTTAGACTCCTGTTCTTCTAAACTATAACCCTCTTGCAGAAAACTTCCTAAAGAGAATGGTGTGATCTCTAAGGACAAGAAACCCTAGGCACTCAAGAAAGAAACCAAAGGAGAAAGAAGAGGAGGAAAGAAAGGGAGACTTGGACGTCCAAGTGTTGGGCGTGCAATGCATTGGACATCCAAGCCCTATGCTCCCATATATATATATATATATATATATAGGTTTTGGAACACCTCCTCTTTTTCTAAAATTAGAAGTCCCACATCTATTTATATTCTTTGTCCTCCTCTTCCTTTCCTTGAGTTCCAATTGAAATAGAACTCTCTTCTTGAGGCTAGTATGTAGACCACTAGGGATTCCTTAGAACTTGATTCCAACTGAAACATCTTGACCCAATATCTCACGTAAACTCCAGACCCACAGTTAATTGTAAATGACTCTACTAAATAAATGCAATTGTACGCTAGTCTTAGGAATATTTACAAAAAGACCCTAAACTTTCCAATTACTGCAAGTAGGGTCCTCCATCATTTATATCCATGGATCTATTGGAATTAATCTATTCAACCAAATTGGATCTACATCTTATTATCCTTATGACCCAATTAATTACAGTGATTATCAGTACTATCTGATTAACTCTTAATCAACATGGGTGCGCACTTACCAATGATAAATTCCATTAATTAGCACAAAGGGATATTTCTCATTTAGATGATAGATTCCATCTTGAAAATTATATGTTCCCACAGTCTCACTATCGTGTACCTAAGATACCAAGGTGTTGACCTACAATTGGCCTCACTCATTAGTAACTCAAGGTAAATGTATAGTAAAAACTTAAGTTCATTAATCCCTCATAATTAAGAACCTATTGCTTGGAAATTATGAGAGCAATCCTTAATCAAAGACAGATTTGCATAAGGTTTTACTCATGGTCCTTCAGTACATCCAATATACTATCACAACAATCCAGAGTCTTACACTCTGATGGTTGAGACAAACTACACTATCTCATAGTAACTATAGTGCTACAACTTTTTTAAGATGAGATGCCTAGTCTCATCACTGGTTGTAAAGAGACTTCAAGTATAAGAGTTGTGATATATGTCTCATGTATGTGAATTGAAAGTCCTGGGATCCTAACCCTAGAGGGGGGGGGGGGGGGGGTGAATAGGGTGTGCTACAAATATGACCAATTTAGACAAATTTTAATTTCTTAACATAAACTAGTCACATGTGATGATTAATCAAACAATATGCGGAAGCTAAAATAAACAATCACCACAAAAGCAAGCACCACAACACAAAGGTTTATAGTGGTTCGGCCTCAATGCCTACGTCCACTACCGGCTTGTGATCCAATCACCCCATCGGATTTCCACTATATATGCTTTTCAATAGGCTAAGCAATAACCCTACCAATGTTGTTTTTCTATGCTAAACAACAACCTCTCAATGTGCTTTTCTAGGCTAAGCAATAACCTTTACAAGATGCTTTTCTTAGGCTAAGCAATAACCTTTACAAGATGCTTTTCTTAGGCTAAGCAATAACCTTTACAAATAAAGATTTCTCTAAGAAGGTGTCTTCACAAAAGATCACTCTAAGAGATACAATTTAAGCTCAATGAAGTTGCCTCTTAAATAGGCTAATATGAAAGTTTAAAACAACTCACACAAACACTAAATGAATGCAAAGATGTATGCTCATGATGTGTGTGTGTGTGATAACTTCAATCAAATTAAAAACAAAGCTCAATTAATATATTGCTTAAAGCAATTCAAAGTTTAAGGCTCATAAAAGATTGATTGAAGTTTAATGCAAATCACATGTATGAGAAACAACTTGTTAATGACATAAAAATCAAAGACTCACAAGTTGTATGAAAATGACTAACTTAGAACATGTGATGCATGTGCAATGTTGTTTTCAAAACCAAAAGATTTAACTAAAGTTTAAATGAATGAAAACAACAAATTAGGTTTCAACCAAGACAAGGAATCATGCTTAAAGGAAATCAAAGACTTTGGCTAAGCATGATTAAGAAAGTTTTTTAAAACAACTTGGATTGAAACCAAGGTGAAGAATCCAATCTTAATTAGATCAAAGATTAGAAGAAGAATGGATTCAACACATCATAGTTATCATGCTAAAAATCATTTACCAATAATTTAAACAAAGCACATAACTTATGATTAAGAGAGGTAGAGCTTACTTAGAGATTTAACTTCATTAATCCAAGCTTTAGCTCTCCAAAAGACTCTTTGGTCTCTCTTAGTTCATCCCCTTTGTCTTGTCTCCAAATGCCTCAAAGAAGGCTTAAAAATCTCCAACTTTGACAAAGGAAAGAACTACTTTTTATAGCTCAAAACTGCCCAACGGCTAGTCACAGGTCGACCTAGCAAAGGGGGGGGGGGGGTCGACCTGCTACACACAACGGTCAGAAAAATGACCGTTGGAGCTTCAGGAGCCCAGTCAACCTGCAGTGTGGCAGGTCGACCTGGGTCCCTGGGCAGGTCGACCTACCACACTGCAGGTCGACTGCCTGGGACCAAAAATCCTATTTTTTTTCCACATTAGAAGGTTTTTCTTGGAGGGGATTTTTGGGCCACTGAACCAAGCTTGGAAACATGTTTTAAATCAATCTAAGATGTTTAAAAACATGAAACACAAAAAGCCTAAAATGATTTGAAACTTTAAAACCAAAGGCTTGCTTGATTTGATAAAACTCTTTTCACATAAAAATGCATACAAAAACGATTCTGAAAATGATGAATGTATGCAAGGAACAAACCTAAAATCTCAATTTGATTTTACAAAAGTAATGCACAAAGAATTAGGTTTTCAAAAGAGTTTGGATTCTAAAACCAATGCATCCAAGTTTAAAAACAAAACATGCATAAATCATTAATTCTACAAGTCTAAAACCAATGCATGTATAAAGCGAGATTTCAAGCTTTTTTAAAACATTGCATGTGTGAAAATTCAAATGATGCTAAAGTGAAAATGCATCCATCAAATTGCAAATACAAAATCCCTAACAATCTCTCCCCCTTTGCAATTTGATGGCAACTTACTCATCATTGAAATTACACACTAAGTTTTCTGCTCCCCTTAAGCTGGACAAGTCTTGAAATCTTCTTGGATGCTCCTCCTCTTAGCTTGGGCTCTTGGGCTCTTTTCTTCCATCTTCTTGATGCTTGGAGCTTGATCATTCTCCAAGCTTTCTTTTCATCTTCCTCTCTATGGCCAAGCATCTTCTTTAGCTCCCAAGCTTTCTTTCTTCTATTTGCTCTCCCCCTTTGACCATGCCTCTCTCTCCCTTTGGCAAGGTATGCATTCTCTCCCCCTATAGAAGATCATACACAACTCTCCCCTTAGGAAGCTTGGACATTCTCTTCACCCTTTTGAGAACTTGAATGCTCTCTCCCCCTTTGACATTAAATTGCAAAGGTACATACACACATGAAACAAGGAAAATACCTTTAGTAGCACCTGTTAACAAAAGAAATTGAAAATGAAATTCATAACAGGCTATCATGTATGGAAGTATTCTCTAAGGGTCCAAAGGCAATCCAAGGGTCAATTTGATCAAAACTAATACTTCCTATGAAGGTTTACACTCCCCCTCAATCCATTCTCTTCTTTTGTCAAACTTTTGACAAGATATAACTATTTGGTTCAAGAAGAAGATGGTTTTACCAATTGAGGGTCAACTTCAAGGAAATGATTAGATTCATTTAACTATAAGGCTCAATATGATCAAATTGCCAAAAGAAAGCAAGGTCTAATGAGAAAAGCAATCATGGATATCAATTGGAAAAAACAAAGAATACCAATTGAGATTTAAAGATAAATCTATTAAACACAATCACTCTAAAATGGATTTAAAAATATAACTATTAGGAAAAATCCAAATTAGAGCTATCCATGATATAAGGGGTTTACTAAACATAGCATCAAATAATTTAACTATGAAAATCATATGCTATGTAAGTTTTGAAATCATTTCATTCAATCAATAAATATGACTTGGAAAAGCATGCAATTTCCAAAGTGTCAAAATCATATGAATTCAACATCTAAGATATCCATCAAACATATAGAAATATGAGGAATGGATTTCAAAGAGTTTCATATGATCAAGATCACTACTTATGAAGTTGAAACATGTATAAGGATGACACCAAGAGAATCTACATGAATCAACATCATAACCATCCAAAAAGAAATGACTAGAAGGCATAGAGGATGGATTTGGGTTCTAGTATGGTTTCTACATATATAACTAAGATCACAATCATACATGGAACCAATAGTCATTTGCATATAAAAAGAATGTAAACAAATAAGCAAGGATGCAAACAACATACATTTCCATTTCAAAGATAATGAAACCAAAAGAAAAGGAAATGAGAACATGGAACATGCTTTGATGATTATGACTAATGAAGTTTTAGAGCATTTCCATTCAACCAATCTTCAAATCATTTTGATAAACAAAATCCAACAATGAGCATAAAAAGAATGATTTTGAAGATCAATTTTCAACATTGTATTTTAAAAGATATAACTTAAATGAAACACATACAAGTTGATTTTTCAAAACAATGATTTTCCATATAAAAGTATAACTTAGAAAACCATGGAAAAACTTGAATTGATTCAAATCATTTGTTAAAAAAAATCTTACCAAGACATCTACACAAATGATTCAACAACAATTGATCATGAATAATCTAGCTATGAAAGCTTTTGAAATCACAATCAATTGATCATGTAAAGAAATGCAATGCAAGTCATGTAACTCAATGAGTGCAAAAAGCAAATCTAACATGATGAAATTATAATCAAAAGATTTTGAAAACCATGATATGTAACTTAGAATGGTGCATGAAAACAAAATCAAATGATCATAAATAAACATTGCATTTTAATAGATGTAACTATATATAAACAAAATGCAAATGCAACATGACCAACAAAGAGATTTAACTAAAAAGGATAGGTTGGTCAATGGGGTTCAAGGCCTTAAGGTTTGTCTACGTAGATAACTTTAGGAATCCACCTAAGGTCTTGAGAGGGTTGAACTTTGAGGTCTAGTTTGGAATCCTCACCAACTAAAGGAGATTTGACTTGATAAATTTTCAATTTAAACTTATCACCATGATATTTAGATTTGACTAAATTTAGCTTAGATTGGTGATTAGTCTTTTGATGTTGGTGAGTTTGTTTCTTTGGGGATAGATTCACTTTTCTTTTCTTCTTATTTTCTCCCTTTACTTGACTTTTGAATTTTAAATTTAACTTTGTTACTTTATTCAAAAGTTCTTTCATGGGTTTATATAAGGGAGATAGGCTGAGAAGCTTTTTGTTCATAGATTCTTTTAAGCTTGGTTTAACTTGTTTAAACTTCTTAGAATCTATCTTAGGAGACTCCATTTTAAATGGTTTAACTTGTTTAATCTTTTTGGAGTCTTCCTTGATTTTTAGTGTCTTACCCTTCATAGATTTGGATTCTACCTTCTTGAGTTCAAAGATGGGTTTAGACACATAGCTTCTTCTTCTTAGTTTGTACTCAAACGTAAAACGCCCTTCAATGCCACAATAATTACATTTGGTTTTGGGCAAAGGAGAAAGAGTGCTAGAGAAAGAGGACTCACCTTTCACAAAAGTGTTGGTGAATTTAGGGTCATGTGACATATTCCTATTAAATCCAAGACCCGTCCTATCTCCTTTAGATTTACCCAATCTAAATAATTTTTCAAGTCTTTCTTCACTTTGGGTAAACTTGCACTCATACTTTTGTTTATACCCTTCAAGTTGAGTGACTTTGGTTATAAGGATTGAATTTTCATTTTTGACTTTTGAAAGTTCATTTTCAATTTCCTTATATTTGATTAGCTCTTCATTGGCAAGTTTTAGTTTGAAATTAAGTTCATTAACAACATTAGATCCAAGTTCTAAGGTTTTTAACTTACTTTTAATCAACTTGGATTCTAAATTGTCAATGTCTCCATCTTGCCTTTTTATTTGATCTCTTAGATTTAAATTTTCCTTATTGACATTATCATAACCCATCTTTAATTCTTTTAGTTCATCTTGAATGTTAGATAGGTTATTTAAAGAGATCATGGACTTAGATTCTACACAATTTATTACTTCTTCTTTCTCTCTAAGTTCATCTTTTGAAGAGACAAGCTCCTTGTTTAGTCTTTTTGATTCTTCTCTTAATTTATTGTTTTTCTTATTAAGTTCTAGAGAAAATGTGTATAATTCTTCATAGGCTTGTTGAAGATCTTCTTCATTGTAATCATTTTCTTCCTCTTTTGAATCAAATTGAGATTCATTTAATTGAGGGTTTGAATCTCCAATAGAAGGAAGAATGAGGGGTCTAGGAGAATCTACACAAGAATCTAAACTATCTATCATAGTGGAATCCATTCTAATGATTTTCATAAAAGCACAACACTAGGGTTTTGACTCTAGGTTTTTACACCTAATCAAGAGTTCCAAACACTTGATCCTAAAAGATAGAGCACGAGTCTCTAATACCAATTGATGAGGGGTCTGAATTTCTTCAAGACCCTCGAGGACCCATATCCTCTTAACACGGATCACCAAATGGTACCTATCAGAGTCCAGACACATGGAGCACTATAGTCTCCCCCCACATGCCTGCCATGAACGGAGAGTCTCTACTTATCCGCTATTTCAAACGAGAGTTTCCGTGGATGCAAGTGATCACGACTCACAAGGAGCTTTTCCGAGGCTCTACAGCTCTGATACCAATTGAAAGTCCTGGGATCCTAACCCTAGAGGGGGGGGGGGTGAATAGGGTGTGCTACAAATATGACCAATTTAGACAAATTTTAATTTCTTAACATAAACTAGTCACATGTGATGATTAATCAAACAATATGCGGAAGCTAAAATAAACAATCACCACAAAAGCAAGCACCACAACACAAAGGTTTATAGTGGTTCGGCCTCAATGCCTACGTCCACTACCGGCCTGTGATCCAATCACCCCACCGGATTTCCACTATATATGCTTTTCAATAGGCTAAGCAATAACCCTACCAATGTTGTTTTTCTATGCTAAACAACAACCTCTCAATGTGCTTTTCTAGGCTAAGCAATAACCTTTACAAGATGCTTTTCTTAGGCTAAGCAATAACCTTTACAAGATGCTTTTCTTAGGCTAAGCAATAACCTTTACAAATAAAGATTTCTCTAAGAAGGTGTCTTCACAAAAGATCACTCTAAGAGATACAATTTAAGCTCAATGAAGTTGCCTCTTAAATAGGCTAATATGAAAGTTTAAAACAACTCACACAAACACTAAATGAATGCAAAGATGTATGCTCATGATGTGTGTGTGTGTGTGATAACTTCAATCAAATTAAAAACAAAGCTCAATTAATATATTGCTTAAAGCAATTCAAAGTTTAAGGCTCATAAAAGATTGATTGAAGTTTAATGCAAATCACATGTATGAGAAACAACTTGTTAATGACATAAAAATCAAAGACTCACAAGTTGTATGAAAATGACTAACTTAGAACATGTGATGCATGTGCAATGTTGTTTTCAAAACCAAAAGATTTAACTAAAGTTTAAATGAATGAAAACAACAAATTAGGTTTCAACCAAGACAAGGAATCATGCTTAAAGGAAATCAAAGACTTTGGCTAAGCATGATTAAGAAAGTTTTTTAAAACAACTTGGATTGAAACCAAGGTGAAGAATCCAATCTTAATTAGATCAAAGATTAGAAGAAGAATGGATTCAACACATCATAGTTATCATGCTAAAAATCATTTACCAATAATTTAAACAAAGCACATAACTTATGATTAAGAGAGGTAGAGCTTACTTAGAGATTTAACTTCATTAATCCAAGCTTTAGCTCTCCAAAAGACTCTTTGGTCTCTCTTAGTTCATCCCCTTTGTCTTGTCTCCAAATGCCTCAAAGAAGGCTTAAAAATCTCCAACTTTGACAAAGGAAAGAACTACTTTTTATAGCTCAAAACTGCCCAACGGCTAGTCACAGGTCGACCTAGCAAAGGGGGGGGGGGGGTCGACCTGCTACACACAACGGTCAGAAAAATGACCGTTGGAGCTTCAGGAGCCCAGTCAACCTGCAGTGTGGCAGGTCGACCTGGGTCCCTGGGCAGGTCGACCTACCACACTGCAGGTCGACTGCCTGGGACCAAAAATCCTATTTTTTTTCCACATTAGAAGGTTTTTCTTGGAGGGGATTTTTGGGCCACTGAACCAAGCTTGGAAACATGTTTTAAATCAATCTAAGATGTTTAAAAACATGAAACACAAAAAGCCTAAAATGATTTGAAACTTTAAAACCAAAGGCTTGCTTGATTTGATAAAACTCTTTTCACATAAAAATGCATACAAAAACGATTCTGAAAATGATGAATGTATGCAAGGAACAAACCTAAAACCTCAATTTGATTTTACAAAAGTAATGCACAAAGAATTAGGTTTTCAAAAGAGTTTGGATTCTAAAACCAATGCATCCAAGTTTAAAAATAAAACATGCATAAATCATTAATTCTACAAGTCTAAAACCAATGCATGTATAAAACGAGATTTCAAGCTTTTTTAAAACATTGCATGTGTGAAAATTCAAATGATGCTAAAGTGAAAATGCATCCATCAAATTGCAAATACAAAATCCCTAACAAATCTCATCTACACACATGGATTACATTTAATATATTTATGGGCTTCAGTTTATCTCATGAACAATCATATCATTTGTATTAGTTATGTGCAATCATATGATAAAATATTGTCCGTCACATGAATAAAGCATGAAATTACAAATCAATTAGAATAAGAAATAAATTTATGCACATCATCCACCGGATTGAAGACATACAATCTAACAAAAATATCATCGTACCTAGCTATCATAACTTTCTAAATTGTCTCTATACTTATGGCTTTTTCTCTTTTTCTGATGCATATAATATCTTTATTTTTTTTTTCTAATATTTACATATTATCTATGGATTGGTAGGCATCCTATGAATTATCTATGTTTATCATGGATTTTGAGGGTCGGATCTTACACATGAGATTCCTATGTTACAAAAAATGTATAAAAAAGTGTACTAATCCATAGGATACATTAATCATCTAAGAAAAAAAATACAAGTCTTCATTAACTTCTATCAACACATTGCTTCCAAATATTACAAATTACAGGGATAATTTCATATCCTCTCTCCCTATTTTTTGCTTACTTGCGATGTCAGTTTTGTTATTCTTGCGAAATTATTCACTTGCTTAAAGTATAAAATCTAGAGTTTTGTGTTATAGGCTGTTGTGGTAATCATTTAGAATTCAGAATACATTTAATACTGACAATACATGTTTTAAAAATGAGTTTATTGCACCGTGGCATAATTTTTATTTTATAATATTCTTTTAATATTTAATATTATAAACCACCCTGCCTGTGCTTATCACGGGGGCTTTTCGCTAGTTATAATATATTAAAGTCAAGAGTTTTGGCTTTAATGTTGACTGTCGGTTACAATTTTAATTGTAAGTTACTCTCTTTTTGTTAAGAATCATTTCAATTTTCTCCACACTTATCTTATATAAACTACCTTTGAAACCACCACTTACGTCTGCTCCCATTTTTCCTCTTTTGAAAGTTCCACTTTCTTTTCTAAAACACATCCCTTTCTATCCAAAACCCATCATTCCCTTTCTTATCCAATTCTTCTCTTTTCTTTCTATCTCATTAGCTCATAGATTACAATGCCATTTTGTAAGTTTATTTCTAACCTCCTTTCGACTTAAGATTGATTGAAGTTGGAGTTTTTAGTGTTTTAGACCGTTTGTCAACCACAAAGAAAATAATAATTAAAATGGTTTTAAGATGAATTTCCTCCGTTTGAAAAAAGTATATTTTGGGTGAGAATTCAATCAAGACATTTGAAGCGGAAAGACAAACCGTATTTTTTTATGGACAAATTTACCTTCAGTTGTTTTATCACAGGACAATAGTACCCATATAAAAGCACACTACTTCCATCTCGCCTCTTCATCTTCACGAGAAAACCCTAGTGAAGCCAAGAGTTACACATCTGCTTAAAACCTTGTCGATCTCTTCAATGTCAATCGCTTCTCTTTTCTTGTTTCTCTATGTTCTTTTTTCATTCATCCTTTGTTTTGACACCTTTCTTAACGTCATTGATTTGATGGACCATGCCTTTAATATAAGATTTTGAGGTGTATGTTTCTGGAATAGAGAAGATCCTCTTGGAAGATAGGCTTTTACCTAGAGAAGTGAAGTTTCTTAAAGAGAGATTCTGGATCTCCATCTCCATCTATAGAGAAGATGGCTTAAATCTCTACATCCTAATTCTAACATTTTGGATCACCGTCTTGGAGAGAAGTTTTCTCTTTTGAGTAGATCATGCCTAGATGTATGATTGTAAGTTGGGACAAGAAATTGAAGATCCCATCGTGATTAATGGTTATGAAAAAAAGAAACCTCATTCTACTCATTGTATTTGATGATTTGATGAAATATGGCACATAGGTTTGATGAAAGACTCATTTCTACTCATCAGATTTGATGAGGAACTGGATTTGATGATTTCTCTTAATTATGTAATTGAGTTATAGAATTTGGGTTTTTACTTTCTACTCTTTTTTTTTTTTTTTTTGAGATTTGGATACATTTTCCAAAGTGATGCAAAATTGGATTTGATAATTATTATTATTATTAGAGGACTTAACTGAAAAATTCCCCTTAGACTTGTCAAAAGCAAAAAAGGCCATCAATGTCTTATATAGACCAATTTGGTCCTCCCGCTAGTTTTTCCTTCTTTTTTTTTCTTTTGGAGGTGAGCAGGGATGTCAAAGTTCATTGTAAGTAAATGAGTGGGGATATCCCTGTTCATCATTCATTACAACATAAAGAATGTCGAACTCCCTTTTCTCATTTGCCTTTTTTGGGATTTGGACGGATCTCTCTGCAACCTTTCTTCCACTTTACCTTACTTTTTGAGAGAATCCTATTCTTTACTCTTTTAAGTTGGAAGGTTTGGGCTCCATTAAAGAGGTTGGTAGTTTAGATTTACTTTTTTTTACATTTGATTAAACTTACAAACGCAATCTCTACATGTGTTTCTGTTTTACCCAAAAAGTTGATGTTTGGAACTACTTATTAAAGCTTCCATCTCGTTGATGGATAATTAATATTTACTCCATTAAATAGGTGGGTAGTCCTCATTAACTTTCTTATGATAGGAAAACCTTATCAGCTTTTACTTACATAGAAATGGTTGGATATGGGGATGGGGATGGGCATGGGCATTAATTAGCTAACATAGAAATAGTTAAACTTTGAAAATAGTTTTGGGATTCTAATAGTTACATACACATGAGCATTAGACTCAATAAGCAATGGGAATTTGGTCATAATTCCTCAAATGAGATATACAAATGGATAAGGGCTCACATGTGTATGTTATATTCGTTAAATATAATTCTCAATGGCCATTGCCAATACCACTTTGACCAACTACATCATGGGGTGCTGAAGATTTGGGTCCAAAGCAATAAAAAATTAGGTAGTCATGTCCCTTTGTCTATTTATTGATATATTAATACAATTTGTTTAATATTCTTTGATAATAATGGATGGAGTCCATAATTTAATATTTTTGCCATTGGAATTCATGTCATTATTTATATTTGTTATTGGTGTGAAACCCAATTCAAGCATTTCTTTTTTATTGAATGTTAGGATGTCAGACAATGATGTTTTGGTCATCTTCCACTATGATGGAGAGTTTGATTTTGATATTAACCGTCCGACGTATAAAGGTGGAAAACAAAAGATGAGGTATCTACCCACCGACATAAGTTACAGTTATTTGCGAGACGTTGCACTTGAAGTAACTACGTAGGAAGCACCCAGTGACATGCCAGTTTTACAGTACCTTTATTACAATGGATTTACGTTCTCATTGATTACCCTAGAAGAGGATGATGATATTAAGGTAATGTTCAGAGCATCGGTAAACAATGTAATAAAGGAATAAATCCAGCAACTAGGAACGGACAAGAAAAACCTATGTAAGTGAGTTCCTTCCATTTTTTTAATGATAGTCAAGTTTCTAATATAGTCTCTTATAATTTCATTTATTATGAATTGAAATGTTACAGCGTATGCTTTTGCATAGTCCAAGCCAAGATAGTTCTCATGTGTCAAGGGAGAAATACAAAGAGAAAGATATAGTACATGCAACTCATGTCTGAGAATTTCCGACTGTCAACCTCCATGAACATAATGATATCGAGTTCTCGGGAGCACCCAATCATGTTGTCATTGATCAAAGTAAAGGGGCTTATCATATCGTTGATGAGATAATGTGTGATACAACTGTTGAAGATGAGATAACGTCTAATAGATGTGACCATGTACAAGTGGATAGAAATACAACAACTATTTCCAACAAAGAAAAAATCAAGCTATCCAGAATAAAAATCTGCAGCCTTCATACAAAGTGGTGGATGTTAATATTAAGGACACCATGGATCCTAAAGAGTACTTGATTGAAACATGTCAAAACTCTGCATGGGAGATGTGGATAGGGCGGAAGTTTTCAGATCATGACACATTCAGAAGAACATTGGCAAAGTTTGCAATTTCCAACAATTTCAATTTGAAGCACTTGAAGACCAATCGCACCAAAGTTACAGCATGTTGCAGCGATCAAAGTTTCCCTTGGCGTATTCATACTTCCATTATTGAATCTGGACCACAGTTCCAAGTTCGCACGTATAATTCTAATAATTGCTGCTCTAAACCGATGATGGCACTGGCACATCGGCAAGCCTTTTCAGAGCTAATTGTAGAGTACATAATGGAAAGAATCTGATCCAATAATGATTTGACACTAATTGAGATTATTAATGATTTTCATATGGAGTTTGGTTGTCGTACTACTTATAGAAAGGCTCATAAAGTGAAAGACATTGCCTTTTGATCGATCCGTGGATCAAGAGTCGTCATTCTGAAATCTTCCTCTTTATTGTAATGAATTGCAGAGGATGAATCTAGGTACAATTACATATATTAAAATAAACGATGATGAAAATTTTAAGAGGTTCTTTTGGTCTTTCGGCCCGTGCATTCGATCTTTTTAGACGTCATTAAGGCCAGTGATTGTAGTTGATGGTTCACATTTACATGGCAAATATCCTAGTGTTTTATTAGTGGATGTGACGTATGATGCGGATCACAAACTGTTCTCCATTACCTTTGCCTTTGCAGAAGTCGAGCGTCGTGAGAGTTGAGAGTGTTTTTTTACAAATCTAAGCTTAGCCCTAGGGGAGCCAAGGGATTTGACCATTGTCTCTGACTGAATGAAAGGTCTCATTCTTGCGCCGATAAACATCATTCCTAGTGCAAGGCATTGCTTTTTAGGAGTGTAACGGTTCGGTTAACCGGTCAATTTGGGAAAACCGTTAACCGAACCGTAACCGCGGTTTTCTGTCTTTTAAAACCATAACCGTAACCGTATCCACAAAAACCGTGGAAAACTGTAACCGCGGTTAACCGTATTAAACGGTTTGGTTACGATTAATAACCGTGGAATGCATTCCTCACATAAGGGGATAAATGTGAATGATTGAAAGTAAAATGACACATAATGAGCAATTGAATAAGGTAAGAAATATTTCATTTAGCCCCCTTATTTTTTTCTTTTATTTGTAAATGGTACGGTTAACCGCATATGGTTAACCGAACCGAACCGTGCGGGTTTTGGATTTCATTAACCGTAACCGAACCGAAAAATACGGTTATTAACCGCAGTTTGGTTCGGTTCGGTTCGGTTAGACGGTTTTTCGATTTTTTTTTTATACCCTTACTGCTTTTGTTGTCGCCATATAGCCGAAAATGTCAAAAGCAACTTCAAAGACGGTGTTATTTTTCGAAAATTATGGTGTGCTACAAAGGCCTACGGACCCTGTGAGTACGAGGCATTTTTAAATGATATCCAGGATGTTGATGTTTCAGCATACAACTACATCAAGGCAATTGGAAAATAGCATTGGTCAAATGCATTTGTAGAAAGGCGTCGCTATGATATTCTCGCCAACAACGCCGCTGAATGCATAAATAGCCTATTTAAAGGCACCAGAATGCTACCAATAACAAAGTAGGTTAAGGAGATACGTGCGAAGCTTATGGAGTTCGACTAAAGGCGCAGTCTGCATTCAGAAATTATTAATTCTCGATTAACTCCTTACGCAGAAATTATTCTTAGTCAAGGGTTCAAGGAATCTCGCCGGTTTCATGTCCGTGTTGATGGGCTTGTCAAATTCCAGGTTCAATCAGGAGAATTCATTGATGTATGTTGACACCAAAAATGTCACTTTGCCTTTTCAATATCTAAAGCTACATGAAGCTCCATCCTACTACAAACAGGCAATGCCACTTCAAGCATCAAATCTTGTCCAAACCAAAAGAAAAACTGTAAGATTCTTCAAAACAGCCAAAAGAGGGGTACACCTAGAGTTTCGGGCCATTTCTACATCATTTGGTGTAACTTCACTCCTCCAGTAGCTGAGTAGGAGCTCCCGGCGGCGGCGAAGTCAGAGATCCTGACACACAAAACAAAGCACACAACTGGCCTCAAAATGCCACTAGGAGGCTCTACATCAAGTTTCAGGTCATTCCGACATCATTTGGCCCAAAAGGGAAACAGCCATAGCAAAGTCAGCTCTCCCGGCAGCAACAATGTCAAAGACATCAAAACTTCAATCAAAGCCTACGGATGGTCCCAAAATACCTCCAAAAGGGCTCTGTGTCAAATTTCAAGTCAAACCGACAATGTTTGACCCTCCATCAACCATCGAGTAGTAAAATCAAGCCTCTAGGCGGCGAGAACCACCGAGACCATCACTCATCAAACAGAGCACATGAGTGTCTTCAACATGCTTCTAAAGGGCTACGCGTCAAATGTCAGGTCATTCCAACATCGTTTGACCTAGTTTTGACTTCTAACGGAAAATCGACGACAAAGTCTTCGGCCTTTCCATAAAATAAGAAACTTTGTGCTCCGATTTGCACGGCTTCTCATCAGGTTTTCTTCAGGAGAATCAAGCCAATAAATGAGAAAAAAAATATCAAGAAAAATACAGGAGAAAAAAAAAAGAATTAGAAAAGATCGAGAAACGACCGAAAAGTGACGACCATAAAAGGGGAAAAGTCCCCATGGCCATGGTTGCTGGCAACCCTAAAAATCCGGGTCGCCGAATTTCCGTCGAAAGGGCCATTTTCCGACCCTTTTCGCGTTTCGAGAATCCCGGCCCTTATGGTTTTCCGAAAATCTGATTTTTGGTACTCGAAATCAGCTAATCTTGACCAACATCTCGGATCTACCATTAAGAACATGTGATCATCATCGCACGCTTCAAAATCATCAAACCAGTCAACCAAGAAAGTACACTTTCTGTCCGACTGATCGAGAAATTGAAAGTCCGAGATTCGAACCCTAGAGGGGGGTGAATAGGGTGAGCTACAACTTAGTGACCAATTATGACCAATTTTAAAGTTCTTTAATTCAATTAGTCACAAGTGATGATATAGAACTAAAATGCGGAAGCTAATAAAAATAATCATCATAAAGCATTCACCATCACACAATGATTTATAGTGGTTCGGCCTCAATGCCTACATCGACTACCGGCTTGTCATCCAACACCCCACCGGATTTCCACTATGTATGCTTTTCAATAGGCTAAGCAAAAACCTCTAACACTATGTTTTTCTTAGGCTTAGCAATAACCTATACACTATGCTTTTCTTAGGCCAAGCAATAACCTTTTCAAGAAGAATAATTTCTCTCAAAGTAGTGTCTGCACAAACACTAAAAGAGATACAATTTAAGCTCAATTACATTGCCTCTAAAATAGGCGGATATGAAATTGAAAAACAAACTCACACAACAATCTATGTAATGCAAAGATGAATGCTCATGGTGTGTGTGTTAAAACTTCAATCAAGTTAAAAGTGATAGCTCAATGAATGTAAGCTTAAAGCTTTTGAAAGTGTAAAACACAAAAATTGATTTGATTGAAGTGAAATGCAAATCACATGTATGAATACTAACTTGTTGATGATATGAAAATCAAATGCTCAAAAGTTGTATGAAACTATTTAAGACTAAACATGTGATGCATGTGCAATGTTGTTTTCAAAAACAAAGTAGCTAAACTATGGTTCTAATGTGATTGAAAACAACAAGTAAGGATTCAACCAAGTAAATGAATCATGCTATAAAAGTAACCAAAGGTTTTGACAAAGCATGATTTATGAAATTTAAAACAAACTTGGTTCGAATCAAGATGAAGAATCCAATACAACTTAGATCAAATATTAAATGTAAGTAATGGATTCAATACATCATAGTTATCATGTTAAAATTCATTTTTCAAATATTTAAACAAAGCATGAAAACATATGATAAGGAAAACTAAGCTTACATAGATGATTTACTTATGATTCCAAGCTTTAGCTTCCCTTTTTTACCAACTAGCCTCCCTTAGCTCATTCCCCTTTATTTGGCCTCAAAACACCTCAAGGAGTATCCCTTGGATCCTCAAATTTGACATAGGAATGATCTGTTTATATAGAGAAAACTGTCCAACGGCTCTATTGTCGGTCAACCGAACTCAAGTTCGGTCAACCGAACTCTCAACGGTCATAAAACGGCTAATTTTGACCATTCTGGAACACGAACCGAGAGCTGGCCGACACCTGACCGACAGCTGACCGAACTTTCCCAGATTTTTTAAAGACTAGAAAAATGATTTTAAAAAGGGAAACTTGGTCTTGGAGGTTTAGGCCATAGAATCAAGTCTGGAAACATGTTTTAAATCATTCTAAGAGTTTTAAAAACATGAAACCTAAAATACCTAAGATGATTTGAAACTTTTAAAACCATAGGCAAGCTTGATTCAAAAATCTTCTTTTGACAACTAAATGCTTCCAAGTTTTAAATCGAAAACATGCAAGAATCATTATTTTTAAAAGTCTTAAAAACAATGCATGTATAAATCAAGATTTCAAGTTTTCCAAAGTCAATGCATGTGTGAAAATTCAAATGACGTTAGAATGATAATGCATCCATCAAATTGCAATATACAAAATCCCTAACAGAAAACGACAGGACAAATGCTACCGGCCCACAGATATCAATCAATATCTGAAGTTGCATCGCCATCCGACATCAAACAACATGTGAATCCCTCGGCGATCATCGCAAAAAGAATTTCAAAAGATGCGGTACGGCTCGCAACTCTTCGAGCGCCTTAACGACCACTTAATGCAGTTAAATTACTTGTTTTATGACAAGTTAATGCCGTCATTAACTCATTGTTTTGGACTGCCCAACCAGAATCAAGGAAAAAAGGAGTTATCAGTCCAAGCAATCATGACAATAAATCATGAAACTCCTCTCATCATGGAGTTTAAAGGCGATTAAATGCCCATCATTCTCCATCGGCCAATCAAAAGCCAAGAAAAAGGAGTTACAAAATCATGAAATAAAAACTTGTAACTCCTCCCATCATGGAGCATCAATACCATCAATGCTCATAAACCCATCTCATGGCTACTAAAAGCCTATAAAAGGGGGGTTATTCCAAGAATAACAGATCCAGAGAGGGAGAGAAATCCAAGAAGAAAAATCTCCAAAGTCCAGACACTGCGCAAAGAAGCTCTGCTACCTTGAAGAAACTCTACTGCAACAAACACCACAAGGTGATTGAAGTTCCTTGGGGGGCCACCCCCCCCCCCCCCCCCAAGGCCTTATCTTACTATCCGACATGGCCTAGAGCAGCTTTTCAGCCCATCTACTCGGTTTTTTATTGAATACAAGACCTCCCTTTGGTCTTTATCCTCTAAAAATCTGAAGTCCAAGCCAAGCCTTTTAAAGCATCATATGTTCTCATCTGAAGGACGATGACAAAGTCCATACATGACTTGCGACCGTCGATCTAAACGAGTCCCCGCAATTTCCTGAGAAGT
Organism: Cinnamomum chago; assembly: GCA_038049695.1. NCBI lineage: Eukaryota > Viridiplantae > Streptophyta > Magnoliopsida > Laurales > Lauraceae > Cinnamomum > Cinnamomum chago. The sequence goes on from CP142451.1 coordinate 86,403,629, forward strand.
CAAAATTCCTTTTCTTACTTTTTTATTTTATTTTTTATATTTTTCTATAGAAACAAAAAAAATCACAATTCTTGTCTTTCATTATTAATGAGATTTGTACATCGCCTTTCACGGAAAACAAAGAAAAATCGCCTCTTACGGCATTCAAAAACCTTGTCTCTTTTCTTAAATATATGTGCAATGGAAAGTTAGGAAAAAAGTTGATTTCCTTTTCTACTTATGAAGGTTGATCTCCGGATCATCATTTTTAAATTCCAAGTAGAATAGAAAATCTGGCATACCTGTACAAAAATGTTGATGCTCGCTTTTTCTCTCCGCCGGCCTCCCGGTAGCCCCATGATGGAAGAGAGAGAAAAACAAAGCCAGGTCCATCAAGTTGGCACACCCGGTGGACTCGTTCATTTGGATTCTTAGGCTCCTTTCTAGTTGGTGGCCTATGTTGGATCTTGCATTTAAAAAAAAAACATGAGATGGGATTTTTTGAAAATTTCTATCTTTGAATTTATTTCCACTATTTCTCATTTCAAAAAAAAAAATTGGTTTCTCTTTCTAGGATTCAATTTTGAGAAACTTTGATCATTTCCTCTCCAAACTTGATAGCTCCCAGAAATGTTTGTAGCTATTGTTTGTATCAGGGAATGGGTCATTTTTTTTCTTTGATGAGTTCGAGTCCGATAGGGATTTTCTTATTTTTTTAAAAGAGTCTAATTTCAAACTCTTAAAAAAAATTAGTTTTTTCTCTTTTAGATTCAAATTAGAGAAACTTTGGTAGAATCCTTTTCGGACAATGGCTCACGGAAATCGTTTGTAGCCAACGTTTGGATTGGAAGGGGCCATTCACTTTCTTTGATGAGTCCGTTAGAGATCTTTCAAAAAAAAAGAGAAATTTTTCAAAATTTCTCTCTTTTGGATTAAAATTTGAGAAACTTTGGTTTCTTCCTTTTTGGACAATGGCTCTGGAAATCGTTTGTAGCCAACGTTTGGATTGGGAGGGGCCATTCGCTCTCTTTGATGGGTCCATTAGAGATCTTCCAAGAAAAGTTTTCAAAAAAAAAAAAAAAGAGTCACTAAGGTTACACCAATTGCGTTCTTTGACCAAAGTTGATCTAAGAAAAGCCTTGTCCAAAGTGTGGAGGCAGCTAGACTGTTCGAGGCAAGAGTTCTCCAAACGGGTTCATTAAGTAATCCTACCCTTACCTGAGGACTTATCTATCTACTGAGGTTTCATAAGATCGAACTGGAAACCTATGTGTACTCTTAAAAAAAAAAATTCCAAAAAAAAAAAAAATCTCTTCGAACAAAAAAAAAAAAAAACCTTTTCAAAACAAAAAAAAAAGGTCTGTCATTTTTTTAATTCAGATTTGAGAAATCTTGGTTCATTCCCTTTCGGATGAAAGCTCATAGAAATCGCTTGTAACTTGAGTTTGGACTAGAACACCACTTTTTCTCTTTGATGAATTAAATTTTGATCTTAAAAAAAAAACTCCGTCATTTTGGGTTCAAATCTGAGAAATCTTGGTTCTTTCCCTTTCGAATAATAGCTCGCGGAAATCGTTTGTAGCTTATGTTCGGATTGGAATACCATTTGCTCTCTTTTATGAATCCAATTTTGACCTTTAAAAAAAACTCATCTCATGTCCATTCTTAGGATGCGATTTGAAACATTTGTGCCTAGCAGTGCTAGTACGCCCTTTCGGGTCTGCTGTATTCGAGACCGACACATTTGTATCTCCAACCTTTTATCATCTTATTTTGAGTGAGCCTCGCTTCTCGATAATTTGAATTAAGGTATACAATTGCTTCTAGCAGTCACTGGAACGCTCACTCTGAGCCTCATATACTTGCATTTAGAACAGTTATACCCTCTATGGCTTTTTGCCTTCTTTACCTCACTTGGGCCGGGCCATGTTCCCTCGAGCGATTTGAAAAGACAAAACCATAGTTCTTTTCCATTTATGATCGCCATATTCTTGTGATTACTAATGGATGTGGTCTTGTTTCAAAAGTTTTTCAAACTAACAATGACAGCTTCATTGACCATCACATTTGACAAGAACAAGTACCAGCTCATACTTCAAGAGAAGCAAAACAAGCGCACTCACAAGCGCCCTACCAACTGCTGAAGCGCCATCTCCCTTGGCAACTCTCAGAACACCGAGTCGACCTCTACTCCTTGGACCATTGTCTTCGGGTCACTGGGATCGTTCTCACTCCCCACAGAAGAAACTGTATCTGCCAAGAGGCAGAAAATTGCCTCTAGACATGTCGCTACTCTAACACCAAACACAACCATCAAAAAGCCTCAACCTGTAACGAACCAGTTCTATCCCAAGACTTGGTCCCCAAGACCTTCACCAAAACAAAGGAGGTCCCGAGCATCTGCAAAGCCAGTATGCATGGCCCCTCTCAAGGAGAACCAGTTCTACCCTCTCTCTTACATGAAAAAGGAAAAGCATACCCTCCGCCAAACAAACAAATCAACTCAGCATGAGTTGGCTTGCTCCTACAAGCCAAAAATCAGATCATACATCACAAGGCCTCTGCGAGAACCTGCCAAGGCCTGTACTCCTGCAGGTCGGCCCTTCATCTCAACAGGGGTCAAACTAGCAAGATTCAAAGCCTCATTACGACAGGTAAAGGACCGCGTCTGGATCCTGTCCATGCCTATCTTAAAAGAAGACAAGCTCGGCTACTATACATGAGGGACTACGTCCTTCATTGCTAGAGCTCAACCAGAGCTCACCGAAACTCAGATTGCTCGTCGCATATGTCGCCGCATGGCATATCGACAAAAGAGACTAGAAAAGTGAAGAACCCAGCATCTACCCTTCAAGTCTCTAAAATATGGGTCGAAAGAGAAAGACCCGATCAAATTGTTGTTGTCCATATGATTGGCAAAGCCAGAAAACGCCAGAAGTCGATAACTAAAATTCATGTCAGATGACCGGTGACTCGCAACGTCTCCCGGACACGAAGACATCAGGAGGATTCTCCCGCTCCTTCAAGCTAAGGGCATCCGGTACCTACTCCTCCGATTCTTCATCCAACAGAATGAGCTTCAGCTCAGTCACCAAGACGATGTCCTCATTCGACTCTCGAAGGGTGAACGTCTTGGTTACAAATGCTGAGCAGCCTTTGCCACATGATGACGTAACCGCAAGCATCCAGCAGCTGGAGCAAGGACAACAGAGAATAGAGGCTTTGATGGAAAACCTCCTTCTCACTTTCCAACGTCCACGAAACAATGAAGTCCATCTAAATGATGAGACAAACGGTGGAGATGATGAGTCACGTGCCCTTACCAAAAAGGACGTTGACGATATCCTCACCAAAGCAAAAGAAGATGATACACAAAAGGAGCATGGGATCAAGCCACCTTATCCCCTGTGGATAGACTCGGTTCCATTCCCTGCAAAATTCAAACAACCCACTCTCCAAACATACACAGGGAAAGGTCCAGCTAGACAGCATGTCATCCACTTTAAGATCCTAGCATGAGCTATTGCGGATCAAGATACCCTCAAGATCCGTCTCTTTGCAAGTACCCTAAAAAGTATGGCCTTTGATTGGTACTTCACTCTGCCGGAGAATTCCATTCAAAACTGGAACATGATGGAGACACGCTTCCTGACCCACTTCAAAGGTGAGGATCATCCTATTACTATGGCGCAGCTCTGTAGCCTAAAACAGTCTGAGAATGAGTCAACATATGACTTCATTCACAAGTGGAAGGCAATGGGATACAAGTGCTCAGATTTACTGCCACAAGTGTCGCTGGTAGACATATGTCGTGCCGTAACAACGTGAGAGCAAGGATCCGCTCCATGATCATCGACAATAAATCAAAGAACCTGGGAGAACTCCTAGAAGCATATATGGAAGCTGAAACGGTGATTAAAGACCTCAACAGTAAAAAATCATCGAAGAAAGAGCCAACCACCATTACGACCTCAAAATCGAAGAAAAAGGAGGTTCTTAATGTGCAAACTAAGTCAGCTCCTCAGCAGCCAAAGAAAGTTGAAAATAAAGTTGCAGGTAAGAAACCCGAACTCTTTGAGGCCTTCAAAGAACAAGTAGAAAAAAAATACCCGTTCGATGAAAATATTGAAGAAATCTTTGGGGCTCTTTTAAAAAATGGCAAACTCACCTTACCAGACCCCAGAAAACCGCGAGATGTTGGCAAAACCAACGATCCTCGGTATTGTCCATATCACAAAATGGTCTTGCATCCTCTCAATCAATGCTTTGTGGTGAGAGAGAAGATCAACGAGATGTGAAAAAATAGAGTCATCACCATTGACAAAAACTATGGGTCTGCCTCCGTCAACATGGTGTCATATGGACAAACTTCAAAGTCACCAAAGGAGAAGATCATTACTTCCTTCAAGATGATAAAAATGACTTAAATGTCCAAAGAGTTGGTTCCTTATCCAACACCAGACGGACAGCCTATATGGGTGCATCTCGATCTCCTTGAAGATGAAAATTGGGAGATCGTCAAAACAAAGCCAACTACTCAACAGCCAAGGCAAGCCAGGAGACAACTCCGCAAGCTTAGATGCTTAGATAGCAGGAGAAAGCTCAACCAAAATAAGAAGTCCCTGAAAAGGCAGAGACCTCTTCTACTACTTCACTGGGGGCAACTGAAGAGTCCGTTCCCAAGACTTCAAGGGCAGCAAGAAAATTCACCCTTGGTGATTTCAGGCTACCATAGCTAAGAAATGAAACTACGTAGGGGGCTTCATATTCTTGCAATTCGGTGATTGGATTCTCCATGAATGGATACGAGTCCAATGACACCGCTAGTGACACCGATGAGTGGGAGGAATCCCTTGAAACAAGAGAATACCTCTCCGACGAAGAATGAATTACTCAATCTCATCTTATGCCAGTAATCTGGTATAATCCCTTACAGCCACAAGGATCCTGGTCCGATGATGAAGAAGACCAAGAGGCTGTTCAAGAAAATGTTGTTGATCCAGCACCTACCAATGCTCCAGTAGAACCCAACATTGATGAACCACAAGAAGCAGAAGACGAAGAAAATTTCGCTCCCGTGCCTAATCCTGAAGAATATGTGGGGATCTTGCAGCGTCTTGTCATAAAGTAAGAGCAAGATCGTATCAATCACCTTCGTCACAATCAAAATCCAGCACCAGAAGTCCTTGAAGATTTACAAGTACCTCCTCCGGTAATCTTGGAAAATGAAGAAAGTTGTTAGATCGATGATCCTCTTACATCCGAGGATGAGTCCGATTTCCAACAGTCTATTCTGGGGGCATCTCCTATAGGGGCAGCCTGCAATGCGGTAGCTCAGGATGATAGTGCCTCTAGAGCTTCATCTGCCGAAGACACATACTCTCAGACTACATCTGGTAGTATATCTTCCAGAGCTACATCTTCTCAAGTGACTTCCACTGAGATATCACTTTCTCAGCCTTCATCCCTTGAAACTGTGACATCAGAACTCACACCTCTTCCGACCGATCATCCTGAAGAAACTCCAGCCGATGAAGTCATCTTCAATGAAAACCCCGTCAACTGGCCCTAGATACCTGACCTCATAGGAGATGTCTGGACCAATAAATTACTCAACAAGGAAGAAAAGTTGCTAGATGCTGTTCAGAGCTTATTCTCGAAAAATGCTCCGTGCAACGCAACCCCAGATACCAGACCTCATAAGAGAAAAGGGAGTCTAGGGTTTGAATTATGCAAGAAATGAATTGAATGAACTCCTTTGATTTCATCTCAAGGCTTATAATCCCATTTTTGCATTTAAGTTCACTATTTCCTCTCATTTACAATTCGAGTCAAATGATGGGTCATTTGATCAAATTCTCGTCGAACGAGTTCAAGTCTTTTATGAAAGTTAACGTACTCATCGAGATATGCGTGTTGGTATCGAGAGTTTCCGTATGTAGCAAACTACACGGGAATCCGTATTTGCTAAAAAGTTCTTAATTTCCTTGTTTGAGTCTAAACTCCATTCAATTCATTCATTAACACATCATTAAGCTTAAATCATTCATTTTAGGCTAATTCGAGTCTATTTGGTCATTAACCATCATTAGTTTAATAAAACATGATTAATTAGCATTAATTCTAATCAATTAGAGTTAATCTTAATTAATTCTAGATGGGGTCTAGCAATTGATGACGGACATATTTTATAGTAATCAAAGCTTTATATCCATCCAACCTAGCCTCCAATGTTTTGTACAGAGGAAATTTAGTGTCTCTCTTCCAACTATCCTTCGAGGTAGGACACCGACCTATGGACATGTTAGTAAAATGTTAAGAGTTATGTGAATAATCAGCGTGAGTAGTTTTAAATAAGACAACACATTGCACAAGGTTAAGAGTTATTAAATTATACTTATAAAAGCTGCAATGGTTTAGTTAGGGTCTTGAAGTGGGCGGTGGAAGCCTTTTTTTTTTAGTCCTTCCCATTAGGTGCAGGCGTGCAGCTACATCTTCTCCACCCTCATTTCTATCATCTGTTCACTTTACAACCCTTGCCAGCATTCTGTACAAGTTAGCAAAACATTGCAGGCCCAAGGCATATGGCTTGAACTTTCTAAATAGTTCGAGTAGGTAAGCTGGTCCTCTAGTGCCCGATCCGTTCATAAAAAAATGTTCAGCTACCAATGAAACATGAAGGCCCTTGTGTTATAAATCTCAACTTCTTTCGACAATTTTGCCTTCTTCTCCAGAGGCAAGAAATTATCCTCTATCCACTTTAATTTTATACATAGCCCTTGTGTGTCCACCTCTGGATGGGGCGACATTTTAAGGAGACCTTTACATAAACTCACCACCTTCACATTGGGGTGAGTCCATCTAACGACTGGTTCACCATCGATGGGCAAACCATATATGTAGGCCACATCTTCTAAGGTAACTGTGGCCTCCCCTAAAGGAAAATGAAACGTATTTGTCTCGGGTCTCCACCTTTCTATAAGGCCCATTGTTAATGCATGACTTATTCTCATCTCATCTATCTCTGCAAGATGATGCAAACCGGTCTGCCTCACATAACCCAACTGTGTCATATTCAATTTCCATATTGACTTTTTTTGGGTTATAAGTGATACATCTATAGCACCCCAGTTCCTATCAACATCAATAATGTGAAAGAGAAAGATAGTGATCGAGGATAAATACTATATCTAATCATGTATCAATATAATGAGATAAATATTCATGATATACCACTCCATGCGAGATCCCTTCAGATATGTGATTATGTTGTTCATATAGAAGAATATTCTCAACTCCTTGATGTCTTTTTTCTTCCATTTACATGTATGAAACATCAGCTATATAGTGCATGATAATGAAATAAGTCTCCTCAAAGCAATTCATCACTGTGTTGCAAATGGCACAACATACAGATGTTGCACTATGTAGATAGAGGAGTTTCTGACGGCCAGAACACACAAATTGACTCTGCACAACAAAGTAGTAAGCAAATCCTACATAAATGCCATTGATGGGCTTGCTTTTTCGCTCGAGGGACTACCGGGGTTTGCGGACATAAGAGTCCGTCAGGTCCAACCCTATCGTGGCCGAAGGTGAAGCGATCATTAACATTTTTTGTACGGATATGCCAGATTTTCTACTCTACTTGGAGTTGCAAGTGGTGGTCCGTAGATCCACCTTCACAAGTAGAAAAGGAAATCAACTGTTTTTTTTTCTAGTTTTCTATTTCACATATATTTAAGAAAAGAGGCATGGTTTGAATGCCGTGAACGGCGATTTCATTTGTTTTGCCGTGAAAGGCGATTTACAATTCTTATTAATAACAAAAGACAAGAGTTGTGCTTTTTTTTTTGTCTCTTCAAAAAATACACAATATAATGAGAAAAGCAAGAAAAAGGGATCTAACTTCTCGAGAGATTGTGGGTACTCGTTTAGATAGACGATCGCAAGCCATGTGTATACTTTGCCATCATCTTTCAGATGAGAAGAAATGATGCTCTTGATTTGCTTGGCCTGGCTTAAACCTCAGATTTTTAGAGGATAAGGACCAAGAGGAGGTCCTATGTCCAATAAAAAGCTAAGTAGACGAGCTGAAAAACCACGTCTAAGCCATGGAGACGAGAGGAGAAGGCCTTGGGGGGATGCACCCCCCCCCCCAACCCAAGGGAATTTTGGTCACCTTGTAGTGGTGGTCAGTGCATAACTTCTTCAACAGAGGAGAGTTTGTTGCAAAGATTTCTCTCGTGTATGAATTTTTCGTCTAGAATCCGGGATCCCTTCTTCTTGGAACGACCTCCTTTTATAGGCCTTTGGTGGCCATGAGGAAGGTTTATGGGCTTTTAATGCATTAAAGCCACATAATGGGAGGAGTTATAAGTTTTTAATTCCTTATTTTGTAACTCCTTTTTCTTGGCTTTTGATTGGCCGGTGGAGAATTAAGAGCTTTTAATTGCCAATGGGAAGAGTTACGAGGTTTAATGCCATGATTATGGCTGACTTGTAACTCCTTTTTCCTTGTTTCTGATTGGACCGTCCAAAATAATGAGTTAATGACCGTATTAACTTGTCATAAAATGGGTCATTTAACTGCATTAAGTGGTCGTTGAGGCGCTTGAAGAGTCGCGGACTGTGTCGCGTCTTTTGGAATTCTTCTTACTATAATCACCGATGGATCTTTATGTTGATCGATGCCAGATGACTACGCAACTTCAGATGTTGATCACTACCAGTGGGCCGGTGCCATCTGTCTTGTCGGTTTCTAGATCGATAGGGCAAAAAGTGTGCTTTCTTGGTCGGCCGGTTGGCGATTCTGAAACAATTAATGATGATTTCATGCTTTTGAAGGCGGATCCGTAATGTTGACGAAGATCAACGGATTATGTGCCTCGAAAGTCAGATTTTTGAAAAACCACAGGAGCCAGACATCCCGAAACTCGAAAAAGGACAAAAAACGGTCTTTCGGCGAAAATCTGGCGACCTGGATTTCTAGGGTCGCCGGCGACCATGGGGGGCTCTTTTCCCCCTTTTGGTCATCGATTTTCGGTCGTCTTTTCGATTTTTCCAATTCTTTTTTTCTGTATTTTTCCTGACATTTTTGTACATATTTTGGCTGGATTTTCCTATAGAAAACTTGACGAGAAGCCTTGCATATCGGAGAGAAAAGTTTTCGATTTTCCGGGAAAGCCGAGTACTTTGTCGCTCAGTGTTGCCGATTTACCGTCAGAAGCCAAAATTGGGTCAAACGATGTCATAATGACTTGAAATTTGAGGTGAAGCCTCCTGTGCGATAAATGACACCAACCATAGGCTTTTGTTTGAGTTTTGAAGCCGTGTGGGGTCCTGTCGCTAGTAGACTTGATTTTGTCACGAGGTAGATGCCGCGCTTTGATGTACGGTCAACTAATGTCCAATTGACTTGAAATTTGATAGGGAGCCTATTGGAGTCATTTTGAAATGATCCATTAGCTCTGATTTGGAAATTGTGGTCCCGGGAAGCTTCGCCGTTGAGATGCCTGATTTGGCTTTCGAAAGTCAAAGTATGGTCAAAAGTTGTCGAAATGACCTGAAACTTGACGTGTAGCCCTTTGGAAGCCTTTTGAAGTCACACCCATGTGCTCTGTTTGATAAGTGATGGCTTCGGTGGTTCTCTCCGCCGAAAAGCTGGATTTTGCCGCTTGAGGGTTGATGTAGGATCAAACATTGTCGTTTTGACATGAAACTTGACATAGAGCCTTTTGGTGGTATTTTGAAACCATCCATAGGCTCATATCGAAGATATAATGTCTTCGATGCTGTCGCCGCCAAGAGAGCTGACTTTGTTGCGGCTATTTCATTTTTGGGCCAAACGGTGTCGGAATGGCTTGGAATTTGATGTAGAGCCTTCTAGTGGCATTTTGAGGCCAACTATGTGCTCTTATTTGCGAACCGAGGTCTTCAGCTTCACCGCCGTCGGAGCTCCTGTTCAGCCTCTAGAAGAGTGAAGTTAGGTCAAATAGTGTCGAAGTGGCCCGAAACTTTATGTGTACTTTTCTTTTGGTAGTTTTGAAGAATCTTGCAGTTTTGTTTGATTCTGACAAGATTTGACGCTTAAAGTAGCATTGCCTGTTTGTGGTAGAATGTGGTTTCATCTAACTTCTTAATGTCGAAGAGGCAAAGGGACTTTTTCGGTGTCAACAGCCATAGAGTTTAATATATTCATGACCACTTCTTAAAAACAAATTGAATCATTAAAACCAGATATTTCACGATTATTAGCTAAAGAAACACACTTTTGATAACCAATAACAGAGCATAATAGGGGAAACTAATTGGCATTTGTAAATTTCATGGCTTGCATTTCTATAGGGCATGGAAAAATATATTTCTATAAGAAGTCTTCAAAATTTCAACAATTTGAAGAAACCACCAACAAAGGAGCAAATTTTAAGAGATCCACTTAAAAGATGAAAAGGGACAATTTGAAGAATCTCATACTCCTCAAATAGCACCTGATAGAATTTTCCTTGTGCAAAATAACAACCCAAATATAAATCTCTTTGCTGACTACTTATCCTTCTCAAAATGGAGATGTTAATGCTCTGTATAACTCCTTCCTCCTATGAAGTTGGTCCGCCAAATTATATTGGTGTTATATGTTTCATAGTCCATCCATACTAATGAACTGGATATGCAAAAGATGAGTCTCAAAATGAAAATACGCTAACTGTTGGTGTAGTATTGCATATAGCCTTAACATGAAATATAAACAAGGAGATAAATAGAGACGAATTGTAAAAAGAGTGTCTATAATTACAGTTTAATAGTCTATACTCAAATTAAATACCTAACCACTTCATTTAAAGCCTGGCCATCTACACATCTACTTGCATACCTAACCTTACCATGGGGTTAAAACTCAGCCAAAACCAATTTTAAAAGTCCATAGTCCAAAATGTAAAATGTATTTGTAACTCCATCGCCGCCACTTTATATTCTATTTTTTTTCATATATATTTATTATTTGAACATTCTTAAACTTCCATAAAAAACAAGGGTTAGTAGAAATGACCATAAATACCAAAATACTAGCCGCCCTGTACAAACACATCTGACGACGACCCGTAAAGGTTTGGGATTTCACCAATACATTGAAAGAAACATTGTATTACAGTACACGATGCACAAGACAACACACACGAGCACTTGCATTTTTATCACCATCTCTGCTCAAAAGAACACACAGCATAAAAAGAAAGAAAAAAACCCCTCAATAAAAATATAAAAATATAGAAGTAGTAAAATACAGCTGCTACAACTCATCCAAATCCACGCTACTAAACGTTTCAAACAAAGACATCCAACAAAGAGAGAACATCAAATCGCACAAAATAAAACCAACAAAGAATCTGAGATTCCAATGCAACAACTGAAAATTCAAAATCATAACGGATAAAGGAAAATCCGAAAACAAGAAGAGAAGTTAGGGATTGGTACCGACGGTGAGGAAGAAATGCAAGTGGGGTGGGGGGAGGGGGAGAATATATCTGTTGTGTCGATCTCTGCTGCCACTACAAAAAAAAGGACTTTTAGTCTCGCTTTTAAAATGAGTTTTTGTGTCGCTTTTACAATAAAGTGACACAGTATGGTCTGATGTGTCACTTTAGAGGAGGAGTAAACGAGGAGGACATTTGTTGTGTCACTTTTTTCTATAACGCGACACAAAAAATGCCCTCTTAAAAACCCCATACGCAACCCACCTTTTTCTTTCCTGTTTTTCTTTTCCCCTCCCGCCCTGCTTTCCCCCTTCCTTCTCCCTCGCGTTGCTTCTACCCATTTTCCCCCTCTCGCCGGAGCACGCCTGCGCCGGAGCCTACGTTCGAAGCCGTCTCTCTCTCTTTCTCTCTCGAAGGTTCTTCGAAGCTTTTGGTTGGGGTTTTTGTATGCTTTCATTTCATTCCATTTCTACTTTCAGAGATTTGCAGTAGATCTGGAAATCTGTGGTTTTCATAGCTTTTACATCTTCGTTGTTGTCTTCTCTGTTGCTGTTCATTGGAATATTTGAAATTTTTTTGGGAGAAGAGGAGCGTTGACGAGTTGCTTATTGATGATCGTCCGAGGAGGAGTTTGTCATCTGTGATGACTGCAATCTCTCTACGATCGATGCGGGTGGCGTTTCGGAAGGCCTCGCACATGGAATGGCAGATCTTGTTAGCTACGGGAATGCCGACCGAGACATTGAGCAGGTAAGGGTTTGAGTAGATTTTTTTATTTTTTATTTTTCTAGTGTAGCTTTTGTGGAGTGGTTGATCTTGTTGTTTTTGTGTTTTTTGCGTTTAATTTAGTTGCAACGACCGAGATTAAAGTGTCAATAGTTCAATCTTATGGGCAAGATTGCATTTTTAGGGATTTCATGATTGATTAGTCAGACTTGCATGCAACCTAGGGTTTTGGACGCATGAACCTTATTGGGTTGATTGTGGGGGCATGGGAATCAACATTTTTGGGGCTATTTCATATGATTATATCTTGGTTTTGCCTTTTAGTTTTGTTTCTCTTTGGATTTGGGGATATTGGAGAACCTGTGAAGGTGGGCTGTGTGGACTTGGATTTCTTGGAATGGTGTTATGGCCACAAGGTTCTGCATCTTTGGAGAGATCAGAGTGCTGTTCTAAACAAGAATATTTGTATGTGGGTGTAGAATTGTTGTTCGTGTAACTAGGAGTGATTAAACTAGCTGATGTCACTAACCTTCCAAGTCAAATGAGTCTGGCTTAGTTGGATCAAACTGCTCACTAACCTTCCAAGTTGAGTTGACTCTAAATACTTGGCCAATCTCTCACAAGTTACTCAGCGTGGGAGTTTAGCTTCCAAAATTTTTAACTAATATTTCTGTGCCTTGGTAGATCGATGGTACTGATTTTTTATAGACATCTAGTCCACAAACCTTTGTTGTACATGGTAGGATCATTTGGCCTACCAAAATGCAATGCAGATTTGTCCATTTGTCTTGCTTAGTCTCGTCTGGGTAATGAAACTCTTTATTAAAGGTCCAGTTAAATGTTCCTAATTATAAAGGTATTCATTCCTTGCATCTTCCTATATGTCGTTTTGCATGCATTCATTCAGTTAAATGTTCCTAATTATAAAAGTGTTCATTCCTTGCATCTTCCTATATGTGGTTTTGCATGCATTCATTGTGTTTGTGTGCTATATTGGGAGAGCATATCTTATTCTTGGCGCCATAGTTCAAATACTTATTCTTTTTTTATTATTATTAGTAAGTACATCCTTTTTTTTTTTAATCTTTTTGAATGGTACTATAGTTCAAATACATGTTCTTAGGTTTTCTTATTTGTCTTGACCAGGAGTATAAGTGCACCAGAGGCAACATAATATCAATGAGGGAGCATGCTGACCTCCTTACTTCAGTACGTAATGACATAAATGAATATAAGGTTGGTTATCAGTTGTCATCCAGAAGCAATATTCCCTATGTATTATAAAGTGACTGCTTACACAATTGATTGGAGCACAGGTCTCAGGCAGTTCACTATCAGTGCCAAACTTATTAAGAGAGCGTGCAGCTATACATGGAAGTATCACTCAGGTGCGGATTACAGTTTTCCTGTTATAAATATATTAAGTGGCCATGACAAAGTAACTTGATGCATTTTTCAGATTGATGAGGTAACAGAACAAGCAGAGGTTATGAAAGGAGTGTTGGCTGCTCAGAGAAATGCATTCACTGACATTCAAGGGAAAGTCAAGCAGTTGAGCGACAGATTCCCGGTGATCCGAGGTCTCCTAGGTGATCCTCTTCCCTTGTTATTTTTGGTGGAGCATGGTACATGAATTTAAAAAGGCATCTTCTCAACTCATATTTTTTTCTTGTCGAAATATAGATGAGGTATATTGAAAGGCAGAACCAGATGTTAAAGAGTCACATACAGGCATGTAGTCCACAGTTAAAGTCTCAAACATATTTGATTAACAGAATATCATCTTTTATATTAGTTATTTAAGTGTCGTTACCAAGGATCAAAATAGTGGTTGCAAGTTCCATTCTATCCGGTGTTTGATCCCTGACTTTCTCCATGTGGTTTTATTCCCAGCTTGTGCTGGGGTTCAATTCGTGTTAGTATGGTCTGTTTATGGGCTTAGCCACCTTTGCATGGTAACTAAAAAGAACAAAGAAGGCTGATAAAGGTCTAGTTTTTATATCATTACTACATATTATTCTATATTATACTTACAAGTAATCTGTATTTGAATATAGAGAATAAAAATCATCCATATACATGCAAGTGCACTCCAGTCAGCCACTTTTGACCACTCATTGGCCATTTAGTCTTGAGAAAAACCGAAATCATTTACATGTGATACCTAATTCACATGTATCCCTGATGTCTATATGGGCCAGTTTACTGTGATACAGGCTACTCTGTTCTACTTTTCTGCTGAAAATTAAATCATACAAATACAGCTGATATGTATTGGTTATTCTCCCATCTAATAAAGGGTTCCAAATCTGATAGTTTAAACCATGCATTGGATATAAGTGTTGCACATCTTCCTTTGGTCTTAGATTGTTAATCTGATGGGCGTCACTGTGGATAATTAAGTAAGACATAAATTTTGTGAACATTACTGGAACTGATGTGAGGATTATAGCACGAGGTAAAGGATTATAGCACGAGGTGAGGATTTGTCTCAAATTTCACATCACTGTATTGTATAAGGACAGTAGCAACCATATCCATACTTGAATCAACTCCTTAAGGACCACTTCTATGGGCAAGACTGTGGCCAAACCATCTAAAGTCACAAGACTGTCAATCAATGCTAAGCCATTCCAGCTCTGTAAAGGCTCAGGCTTATCCGCAAATGAAGAATCAATACAAGAACGAATTACATTCCTTAGTAAAGGTAAAAGTTGCCTGATAATAAAGTTCTCTCCAAGAAGTCCACCTGGCAAAGCCAATCCAGAACACTAGCTTAGGAAGTCATAAATATGGAGCCAGACTAGAAGATGAAATGCAAAAACAAAAATGTAACAGCCACTACTTATAACTAGAACTAATCAATGGCCTAAAATACCAATTCTAACCACGGCATCAATTCCATCACAGACACACATACATACATATGAGCACAACAAACCTGATGAATTGCTATAGGTGTGCCAAGCTCTTCACAGGAACCAATTAGCAGCACAGAAGCAGAGTTCTTATGAGGAGGGGCATACAAATTTGAGATGACCAATGGATGCATCTTCCCTAGATAGACTTGTTTTCCCACACTCTTCCACACTTCTCTCGCAAATGAATTTTGAAGGAGAAAAACCTTCAGATGGGAATAATCTGTTGCCTGAAACAGATAACTTCTATTGTGAAAAGATAAAAAAATATAGTGTGTGCTATGTTTCGCACATTACCAACAAATAATTCTCTAATCCGAAAAAATTAATAAAGGGAAGGAGTACGGCAATCTAACTTATTCATTATTTGCAACTGGCCTGTAGAATCTTTTGAATGGCAGGTAAAATCAGTGTCTTTACAGCTTGAGGTTTCAAACACTTCAAGAATTCTGTCAACAAATATAAAGTTGAACCAGCTTCAACGTCTGACAAGTGCTTTTGAATGCATTATACCATAGCTAAATGTTGAATACTTGGTCTTATCTCTTTGGATACATGCTTCAACAAGTAGTCTTACATAAGGAGGAAGTTCTTGAGTTAACCCAGGGAAAACACCACTCTCAATGTATGCAGCTAATGTAGTTGTAGTAAACAGTGGCTTATTCAAATAAAGTTCAGCTAACATACAACCCACATGTGAGTTAATTTATCTCTCTTTTTTTCTAAAAAAAAAATTATTTTTGCAGGAAAGAGTTGCTAGCTTGTATGAGGATAACCCTTTTCTTTCCTTATCTCTCCACTACAAGTTTTTCCATCTGTCATTTTACATTTGCGGAGACCTTAAATGCTGCAGTATCTTATGAAATTAACCTAAGATGCTCTTTTAACCTTTGTGATGCTCTTTGGACAACTAAACTATAATAGGAGTTGGATCCACAAAAGGAAGAAACCTGGAGTCTCTCTTATACCAAATTTGTGGAGGTTTGAGGAGAGAGATCTCAAAGACTTTGGAGTCTTCATAAAAGGAGAATCCAAGGAATCATCACACAAGGGAATAGAGGATTCATCACTAGTAGTCTAGTCCACATGAAACGGGATACATTTTTTTAACTGTATAGAGAATCCAAGGAATGTCTTGTAGTTGTGATGGCATTTTAGTTTGAACTTGGAGACAAAAGAAGCAGAACTTTATAAATACTAGGATAACACCGAGTGGTTTGGTAAATGTGATATGCTTTGTATCCAATCGATTGGGAGAAGAAATGCAGATTTATTGTAGTAATTTCTTGCAAGTGTTGTCATTTTAGTAAGTGAGCATGGGTTTTTGTAATGCATCCCAAAGTGCATGGCCCCTATTCTTTTTCTCACTCTGTTTTTCTTAAATTACTGATGTCACTCATGCATGCATACAGGCATGAGCAAGAGGTAGTTTTTTTCAGTCATGAACATATATGCATGTTGTATGATTTAAGTAGTATATTATGCTATCATCATTATTATTAGCATTGCCATTAACCTGCATATGTAACTATTACTTAACATTTTGGGGATACTTTCCCAGTGCTTGGTGAAGCCTCCGGTGAAAGAAAGCACGAGGCCAATTGATTTGATACTTCACAGTGATGTACGTGCAGTGGAGCTTGCTGAATTTGACCACCATGTAAGCTTCTCTTGATTTATTACGTATTGGATATAACTAGCAAAATATCAGCATGCATCTGTCTAACTGGCATATACCATACATATATGAAGATTATATCACTTTTTTATTCTAATTTGCAAGTATGATTTTCTTTTCAATTTTTTAGGTTGCTGAAAAGCTGACACTAATGGAACAGTACAGGTTGGAAAGAGAGAGACAGCAAAAGGTTTGATAGATATAATACACTCTCTCTCTCTCTCTCTCTCTCTCTCTCTCACACACACACACACAGACCAACAAAAAAAAAAAAAAAATTAAGGGATAACCAGATCGTCCTTAAGCTAGGAACACACCTTTTCCAGACAACACTCCCAAACCCTGATCTGATGGTTCGCTTTTTTCTTCATTGGTAGGTCATAGGTAGACCTTTCAAAATCGCTAACTCCTCTCCCCTCGCCTACATTTCACTTCTCAACAATTTGTTTTGGATGCTTCCATGTGGCCCTATAGGCCAGACCTGTCCTAGGCCTTTCTAAAAAGAAGCCTTAAAAGTGTGAGGGATTCAATAAGGAAATTCTGAGATAAAAATACTTGGTTTACAACTAAACTATCACTATTTTAAAAATCAAAATACTTGGATTTTGCTTTGAATGCTTCCAGGTGGGCCCTATAGGCCAGACCCTGTCCTAGGCCTCTCTAAAAAGAAGCCTTAAGTGTGAGGGATTCAATAAGGAGATTTTGAGATGAAAATACTTTGTTTACAACTGATATCAGTATTTTAAAAATCAAAATACTTGGATTTTGCATTGCAGCTGGAAGAAGAGGAAGAGATCAGAAGGTTGAGAAGAGAGCTAGTGCCAAGAGCTCAACCCATGCCTTATTTTGAAAGACCTTTCATACCCAAAAGATAAAAAATATTTTTTTTTTCTGAGAATATGTTCTCTTGACAACTCATAGTATTTATCCAAAATTGGGAATGCATGGCCCCTCCTCCTGTATGAGAAAATAGTCATTTAAATGAGTATCAGCCTTCCAATCATTTGAGATTTGCATACATGAAGTTCATGGTCATTTTCCAAGAGTGAGGATTAACCAAGGAATTCTTTTTTTTTTTTTCTGGTCGTTAAGAACATGATATATTCTGGTGAGAATTATGATACAGTATCCAAAGATTATGAGATTTTTTTCAAAGTTGCATATGATATATATTCTTAGCAATGGTTTTTTCATGTTTTCTACAGCATAGTCCTTATTTCAAGTTTCATTAGAAAATAAAGCCCCCTCTCACATTTTGGTATTGTGGTTGGCCTGTTGTGTTGAAGGTCATTAAAGCACTCAACAATTCCGAAAGAGCCGAAATTCCACAATCCTCAGCACAAGAAGATCAAATGCTTGTCATGGAATGACATCAACAGCCTCTACCACCAGCACTGATGCAAATGTGATTATGAGGAAGGACATAATATGGTCTGATGAGGAGAAAGCATTGCCGCAATGAATAACCTCAAACCTGTTTCTTCACTGTCATGAATGAAGACTACTTCTTCCCTTCTTTGGATCCAATTTTATCTTTTACAGTAATCAATTTAATTACAGTTTTTTTGAGAATAATTAGTAAAACATTTTGCTGTGCTGTCCTGTGTCTGAAACTCTCTTTTCATGCTTAGTTGTTTATGTGGGAGCAGTGAATTTTCTTCCCCTAGTGAACTCAAGTCAAAGATTAAGGCCTCAATCCTCTAATCTTATTGATAGTCAGGCCAATCGCAGGTCATGTGTTAGTTCTGAGCCATCAATGTACCTATACAATGCAGATTTTTTTTATAACTTTATTGTAATCAAACTTACAGCTATTTTTACCTACATGCGGTCAGTTTCTCATTGTGCACAGGTAGAGAGACTTGGATTATATCCTAGTTTGGATTATGGATGGATTCAAATTGGCTTATGTTTTGAATAGTTTGTTTGATTTAGTACGTGGACGAGCAAGTACGTTCCTTAATGTGAATGGTGATTAATTTCTAATTAATGAAATGGTTCTTATTGAATGTTGCTATGTATATTTTTTTGCATCTTTTGTAAGGCAGGTTTAGTGATTTGAAAGTGTATCCATACTGTAGCGTGTTATTAGTAATGTATATATTGCATTTAAAAAAAAAAAATGGATGATATCTCCCTTCTATGGAAAGTGTCACAACTGATGACTACTTGTGTCACTTTTTGTCCGAAAACAACATATTGATCACTGCTTTTGAAAAGGGAGAAAACAAAGTTATCTTTCTTGTGATGCTTTTAAGTTATTTTAGTGTCACTTTTGGGTTTAAAGTGACACAAGTAACCATTTTTTTGTGTCACTTTGATAACAGAAACTGACACAACAAATGTATTTCTTGAGACGCTTTTACGAACTTTAAGTGACGCCGGCAGATAAGACGCTTGCATAGTAATTAGAAAAGCGACACAAACCACTTTTTAAGACACTTTAAAAGTGACTCATTAAGACATTTTTTTTGTAGTGTGTTGCCGGCCGATTGAGAGAGAAAGGAAGATAAAAGGAGGGAGAGAGAAGAAGTCGAATAAGAGGTTGGTTTTTGACGTCTTCTCTTCTTCAATGAGTCTACTGTGTTCTCGTGGAAGGGAGAAGAAGGGGAAAAGGGCTTTGGAATCTTTTTAAGGTACAAGGAGCAGGAATATCCCTTCTTAGAGAAAAAAAATATCAAACAGGGCCTTTAGGACTACTATAGTCTTTATAAGATGTTGATGGTGTTTTTTGCTTATAACGAGTCTTAAGGGATTTTTCTAGTAAAACCCTCCTATTATTATTATTATTATTATTATTATTATTGTTATTATTATTATTACTATTATGTGACTGAAATATTGCGTACAAGTTTATTTCCTACTCATTTTTTGTATTCTATTGTTCATATTTTTATACATTTTATAGATTGAATTCAATGGTGTGTAAATCCAATGGTATGAAATGTCTAAATCATAAATGGATGGATAGACTCAATGGGGCATTGGATGGGGGCATTGATGGATGAACATTAGACAGGCAGAGAAGTGAAATTTCTTAGGGTGAACTATGAAATTGATGGGTGGGCATTGAGTTCTTTTCTTTATTTTTGAGTGAAAGTGAAGACTGAATATGCATGGAAGATGTTGCATATGTGGTTTTCATGAGAATTGATGGGTGGAGCTTGCATCTTTCATTGCGGGTGGGCACAGATCATTTTACATGTGACATATTGCATCTTTCATTTTTCTTTTCTTTTGGCATGTCCAATGATTGCAATTGAATATAAATAATTGTGTATAATCCTTGGATTACTAAATTATCACTCTAACATTATGTAAGTTTTTAAAAAAAAAAAAGACAAGAAATTAAATACCCTTGCAATAAGTTCTTATTTATATATTTACCAAGCAAGTTTTTTCACATAGATCTAATTGGATTAGATATTACCACATGCCTTGCCAAAAGGTTGGTTTATAAAATGGTCTATTTGGAACAGATATATTTCAAATAAAACTATCTGATAAGACGTGCCAAATAGGCCTGCATAAACAGGTACTTCATCATAATCATTTATTCTTTTTTTTTTTTTTACAATTTATGAATATTTTTAATGCATAAACGCTGGCCATACATATGCTGATCACAAGTTATTATTCTCGTGATCTGATTAAACATAATTGGATTTCTTTTATATGTATCGATTTTGAGCAAGACCACGATTGATCATATTTAAATTAGATTGACCACTATTGATCATATTTAAATTAGATTATTCTTAAATAATTAAATAATAATTTAGATTAGAAATTAATGTGATGCAAGAATTTAACATGGTCGGTCGTGACCCCGACGAATATAGGGATTGATCACGCCTACATTTTTTTTGCTTGGTGGCCTAGTGGCCAGGATATGGGATCACTCCTAATTTACAATGTACTCAGTGCACAGGCGTTTATATACATAGTGGGTGTGCACCTTTAATACATAATAACACAACTTGTAAAGGCCACTACATCTATTGTCCACTAATTAGTTGAAAGCAGCTTGATAAAAAATAAAGACGATTTTACCTAAAATTGAACCGTGTTTGGCAGTTGCACGAAATAGTGAAAACTATTTTCCTCTGCACGTGGTCCGTTAGCAATGATTTTTTTTTTATTTATATTTTTTATTATTACTTTTTTAGCTTGGGACCAACGACGTTAGCATTGCTCAATTTAAAATGAAGCGATGCTAGCATCATTCTTCATAAACTGTTGGCATATGGGTGTATGTCTCAGTAATATGTTTTCAGGTGACCGTTGGCATCCGTTTTCCCTCTTCGTAAAGCTTTCTTCACTTCATCTCATGTCTTCGGAGAACAGAGAATCCTCCATGGGTGCTTGTATTGGAAGCAGTCAGAGTTTTACAAAATGAATGAACAGTGCATCTTTGAGGTTCCGGGAGTGGAGGATCAGGACTAGTAATCTCACCATGCTGATCCAAAGGTACATCAGAAAAAAGCCAATAGCAAACACAAGAACAAAAATGAATTGAAAAATGACAATTGTTAAATCCAACCACAAGGAACAGGCAGGGGCGGACCTATCTCTCTGTGTGTGTCTGTGTGAGTTTTTTTTTTTTTTTGTGTGTGTGTGTGTGTGTGTGTGTGTGGGCGGGGGGATTCGAGTTTCGCCAAAGGGTTGAAGAGTTGCAAAAACAAGTTTTCCACTGTTATTACAGGTGTAAAAGTTGTAAAAACAAGTTTTTCACTGCTAGCATAGGCGGAATAGTTGCAAATAGAGAAGGGCTGAGGGAAACAGATGGGGAAAAATTGAATTCGGGGAGTGAAGAGGGATGCTAGCGTCGCCCATATTTATTTTGGGCGACGCTATCGTCCCTTGTAAAAAAAAAAAAAAAAAAAGTGGAGGAATGAACGATCTCGTGCAGCGGGAAATACTTTTCACTATTTCGCGCAACGGCCAAATGCCGTTCATTTTTTGGTAAAATCCTCAAAAATAAAATATGAATATAATTAAATGACAGGGTTGATCTCACCTTGATAAAAAAAAAATACAAATATAATAATAAAATGGGTTTGACCCCACCTTGATAAATGAAAAATAATAATAATAATAAGGTGGGCACACATGGTAAATTTTATAAAGATGGGCCACATTGAGAATCTTATAATGGTTTGTGCCCCATGTTCTAATTCTTAAAGATGGGTCCAACGTCGTAAGTCTAAAGGCGGATCATGATTTCTACATTGGTTGTAATTCCTATAGGTGGGTCCACATTCTAATTTCTACATGAGTTGTCATGTTATATCCTACAAGAGTGGGCCGTAATACTTTTAATATTTAAAATAAATTTGTGAATATTTATAATATATTTAAATTCATTAAATTTACCAAATATGATTCTGTTTCCTAGAATAAAATTATTATATTATTATGAAATAAGTTCCGAACAATATATTCTCAATACGATAATTTAACAAAATGTTACCCAATAAATTCTACACAGAACAGTCCCAACACATCCGATCTCAACACAGAACTTGGAATAACATACAAACAATGCCAAATGGACCCCTAGAGTAGTTTGTATTTCAGATGTGGGCCACAGTGATAGATTTACACGGTTTGAATCCACTAATATGATATCTACCCGATTTATCACCAAATCTATCTTTCTTAGAGGATGCTCTCAAAGATATATGGACCACAGACAAAATTTTCTAGTTGGGTAATCCCAATCGTTCATACAGGCTAGCTCACTCGCAAAAAATGGATGGCTGAAAGAACTTTGTTTGACTTTTTTAAATGCAGCGTACGTATATATATGTTTGGCTACATGATGGAGTCAAATGGGATCAAATCATATATAAACATGTCGAGTCTATGCATCTAAATTGTTCGGCCTCATTGTGTTTACTTGAGAATACTGGATGGTTACGGTCATGAATTGGGGGTCACACAAAAGTGCACAAAATTAAATTTAGAAATTTAAATTTTTTCACAAATTATTCAAAATTTATAAAATTTAAGATAATTGACTTCAATATCTTTGGATCTATAGTTCAACAAATAAAATAAATGGTTTAGATCAGAAAAAAAAAAAAAACCCACGGGAATGACAAAAAATAAAGGTGTGGTTAATGGGCCCCATAAAAATACAATCTCCCTATACGAATTGTATTGACCTCTTTTTCGCAATATCAGTGTGAATTTCTTGTACACTTGTTATAAAATGAAAGTTTTGGCTTGTAAATAGCCTTATTTACACTCCATTCACGTACGTCAATCGTGCTTCAAATGTGTAAGGGAGTACAAAAACATGATGATGCATGATCTTATGATCAGCAATGGTTATGCATAATTATGTTTGTCTGCATCTATTTATGCATGTGGCGGGTAAATGAGGTATTAAAATGACACGAAAATAACGCCACTTACTAGGGTTGTAAACGGGAATCTAATTCTCCGATTATTCGGAAGTTCCGACCCGCAAATAATCGGGTCTGAAACCTATTTTAGGTTCTGATTAATAAACGAGTTCGGGTCCGGAACCCAATTTAGGTTCTGATTAATAAATGGGTCCGCTTCTGGGTCTTTATAGGTTCCGATCCATGGACCCGGGACCTGGAACATGAGTCTTTGATATGGCAAACTATACCTCAAAATCAACTCTATTTTTTTTTAACATTTTTATTTATAATATTGGAGGTAGTAGAATTGATGTACTGTTATAAGTTAAATGATATACTTATTTTAAGAAAAATGAAGAATAAAGAAAAATTAGATTTAATTTTAGAACTATATTTCAGTCTTTTAGGTGGACCCGGTTTTGAAATTGGATTTGAATTTTTCTATCAAAACCAGATTTGGAACCAACAAAATAGGTTCCGAGTCAAAATCAAATTCGGAATCAGAAACGTTATTTAGAAACGGGTTCAGATCCATCCAAAACCGTCCCGTTTGCACCCCCTCTCGGAGAAAGACGCTAGCATAGGTAGATTTTTATTTCTCTTGTGGGCCCTTCAACGACCAATCAGATGTATACAGGCGGGCCAAAGACAGCCCTAGTTCAGTATTTCATAAACCGATCGAGAGGAGGTAGACTCGCTTAGGTAAGGGTGTGGATCACCGTTTTCTCGCTTAGGTAAGCCGTTTTATAAATAGCGACACAACATCAGTCTCTTTAATAAATCATCAGCAACAGGCATGTGCTACCTTCCACTTCAGCTGCACACGTGGTAGAAAATCAACGGTCCTATAAATCCCATCATAGATCATCATCCCACACCAAGGCATATAATCTCCGACATCTTCCGATCCCACGTGAATTATGCTACGAGAATACGTATCCCGTCTCTGGATTCGAGGAGAAATGTATCCTACGTGACTACTGACCATCTATGGTACCAGAAACGTAGGCTTAGGCTTGGGCTTGACCGCTTGAGCTTGAGGAAGAAATTAGTGGGGCTCCTCAGTTGCTCATCTTCTAACAAATCCAGACCGTTAAAAATAAACGCCACACTCCTTAAACCAATTCTCAACTAATTTCACTCCAATATCAGTTACCCATCTGAGATCTTCACCACAGAACATTTGAATTTTTTTAATCATGTGTTTAGTCACATGTTTTAAAAGTGATGGTGTGGTGATGCCTCAACTCAAATAATCATATTTTATTCACCTACTTCACCTATTGAACGTATTAAAATTGTGCCAAATCATATCCCATGTGGCAGCTACAGATCCACCTGGGACAACATAAAATGTCACCTCGGCCGCTATTTTATTTTTAAACTTTAATAATTGAAAAAAGTGAGTCCCACATTAATATTGAGCACAATAGGCAAATGGTATTATTTTTTGCTATCAAGGAGAAGGGCTGAACTAATTTCTCGGGTTTAAAGGAAAGCAGGTTAAACACCCTTGTGATCTAAGGTGGTAGCACTAGTAGACTTAACATTTGATTTTTGAAGAAGGAAGAACCAGATGTGAGAGCATCTCCAAGAGACATGCCAAATCCAAAATGGACATGCCACATGAGATTTTTAGCATGAATTTTTACTCCAACAACTATGCCAAAAATAAGGTGGCATTTGACATATGGGAGTGAGATGTCAAATTTGACATATGAAAAAGTGAAATGCCAAATAATATTTTACATTATTTTATTCCAAATGGATTATTGTCAATGAGTTGAGTTTAATATATAAATAAGGTAAAATAAAAATAATAATAAAATATTACATTTGACATATGAGGTGGAGTATACTCCAACAAAGATGTCAAATTGTAAAGGGTCAATTTGCCTCATAAGCCTTCATTTTCAAAAAGGCTTCTCCAAATTTAACATCACTCTTGGAGATGCTCTGAGGTCGATATCAAAACTTCTAGCTCCAAAAGAGAAAGAAACCGCGGTCCTCTCTACTTGTGGGCTAGTTTGACACTTTATTAGTATAATAAAAATCAAGTAAAGCCTTTATTCTTAAGCCAAGATGCCACATCAGAACACTTTAATGCAATGTCTATGCAGGCCTGTTGTGAAATACGGTTCCATTACAATAGCTGATTGTCCGGACTCCATTTTTCCTTGGCTACGATGACGAGTCTCACGAATTTATCGTGAGTACAAACCTGAGACAAGCCAGCGTGCGAGAGCAAGGAAGGACATCTAGACCCTTCTTTCTTCCCGGTTCCTGTCGGTTGCCAGGAAATGAAAAGCCAGATCTCACTGCGGACGCTCGCAAAGACCCACGCGTCACTCTCTCTATCAGAAGAGAATTCTCGGATTATTTTCTTCGAATTCTTCAATGCAACGAAAAGTCTTTGATTGATGACAAAAAGCACCTTCGAAAAGCCTTCCATTTCCTCGTTACATTACATGGAAACCATTGCTTGAAAAACAAACAAATTCCCCAAGATCTCGTGGCTTTCCCCGCGGCGCACATCAGCACATGTCCTTGTAGAGTCATTTTGAAGTCGGTATTTCGTTTTTCTTTCCCTGCATTTGCGCCGCGGAGATCGAGCTGGAAAAGGTAAAAATGCCTTGGAAATCTGCGGAATTCTCTATCTCTTTGCATCTCTCTCTCTCTCTCTCTCTCTCTCTCTCTCTCGCCTTCTTCTTTTTATTGCTATGAAAAGCCGAAGTCCCGGCGCACATTAGCGCGCACCAGTCTCCTCTTTCTTCGATCTCTGATGATTGTTTGCCTCCGCATTTCAGTTCGCGAGTGCAGAAACTGATTTGGAAAGGAAGAAAAAAAATGAGTTTCTTGCCCGAGAGATTTGGACAAATCTAAAAGTCTTTTGCGTTTTTTTCAGGATTCCGATCTGAAACGGGGATGTGAAAAGGAAATCTACTGATTTTTGTTGGATCTTCTGGTGAAAAGCTTTGATTTGATTTCTGAATTTGAGTTCCAGAACGTAAAACATGCAATTTCAGCTGTAGTTTCTTTTTTCCTAATTTCTTTTGGAAATCTCGGTTTGTGAAACTTCCGATCTGGAAAAGTGTTCGTATTTGTCTTTCTTATGCTGGAATTTTTACTTGAATCCGACAGAAATCCTGCTATTTGATCCCCATTTTAAGTTGGTGACAGCAGACACTAAGAGATTAAGGAAATCTTTGTCATTTTCGTTTTCGAGTTCAAGAGTCCGGTTCTGATTTTGATTCTCACGTGGAAAGGAAACTTACTGTTATTTCATACCTTATCTATGTGAGAAGTTATGATTTCACCACTTAATTTTGGTTCCAGATTGTAAAAGATGCAATTTCAGTTACAGATTCCTTCTTTTAAAATTTAAAACTTCGAAGGTACTCCCGATCTGGAAAGCAGTGGTCTTTATCTTTCTTTTGCTGAGATTTTGTTTGAAATGATGATTTAGGTTTAGATTTCATGTTGTTAATGCGCTTATTTTGTAATTACAGAGAGATTCTTGAATTAGCTAGTTTTAGGTTTGAATTTGAGATGAAAAGAGAGACGAAGGGTGCATTGAAGATATAGAGTTTTAGAATTGGGAATTGGTGGACATGCGGTTTGGATTGAGGTTCAATTTCAAGTTGTGGATCAGTGTGCGCTTCTTTTTGTCTGATCTGAGGTTTTTGGTGTCAAGGCTGGTTGGTTTTGGGCATGCGGGGTCGATCTGCTCTGCGCGAATCTTCTTCGATGCACAAACGCGTGCCATCTAAGGAACGTTTGAGTCTTCTTGATAGAGAAGACAATCCAGGTGCTTGGAGAATCTTTCCCACTTTTCTTTTCAAGTTAGTTCTAGGTACACTTTATTTGGTTGGAGTTGGTATGGGTGCATTTGGATCTAACTAAATTGCAAGTTGTTTGAATATTTTTGGTTATACTTTTAGAGAGTGCATACTGGGATCCAGGGCGGTATAGAAGTTGGCACTGCTTTTCTGCCTTTGAACACTTAAAATAAATTTTATTGGCAACCTTTTATATTGATCTAGGGTTGGAAAGTTGGGAAAGCAATATCCCACCTAAGGTGATTTCCTATTTTCTTATATATTCCAACTGATTGCAAATTTTTTACGTCCAAATACATCCTCGAGAAATCCGATTCTTATGAATTGAATGCTTTGCTGTTGTGTACGTGGATTGTGGTGGTGAATATATTGCAGTTGATTGCCTTTTAGACAGAGAGAAATTTCAGTTAGTTGTGGAATTTACCCGTTGTGTTCCATTTGGTCATTTTGATTTTTGAGTGATTGATTGAGTCAGATTCATATTAATTTGTACAAACAGTTTGTGATCATTTATGGGCTAAATGCTGTTATGGTTTTAGGCCATTTGCTGAACGGCATGGGGCATGATGATGCTGCAAACCCTTCTTGGAGGCTCTCTTTGCCACATATATGTGTTGCTATCATATCTTCATTCTTATTTGGCTATCATATTGGGTGAGTTCTGCATCTTCGCCACTTTCTTTTTCAAGTTTTTTTTTTTAGTATCTCCTGAAGCCTGTAGCATGTGAAAGTTGATGTATGGTCTCGTTTGTTTGTTTACATGCAGAGTTGTTAATGAACCTCTTGAAAGCATTGCATTGGATCTGGGGTTTGGTGGGAATACATTGGCTGAAGGTGGTCCTTGTTATAATGAAATTCCCTGTCTTGTTTTTTCAGTTGTTTATGTTCTACACTGTATTGATGTTTTAATGGCATTATTTATTTTATGTTGGATGTAGGTCTTGTGGTTAGTATGTGTTTGGGAGGTGCCTTCATTGGATGTCTGCTCAGTGGCTGGATTGCAGATGGGATTGGACGGCGCAGGTCATTCCAATTAAGTGCATTACCAATGATTATTGGAGCTTCTATTAGGTTTGTAGTTAAACTGACTTGCGATGAATCTTCTTTTATTAACTAACCTTTATCTTTTTTGCAGTTCTTTATGTTTCTTAATATTTTTGTTTTATGAGAAGTTTGTGTAGTTTTATGAGAAACTTGCTGTTTGACGAGCTTCATTTTTTCTATACCATATTTTTCAAAATCTTGCAATTTACTATTTGAGTCTTATGACTTATGGTGTGAATGAAATCTGGTTAAAAATTATTTGCATTTCGTGCTTGATTTTCTTTTCTAAGATCCTATCAATTTCTGTACTGATTCTTGTGACTTGTCAATTGAATCTGTAGTCAAAATCATGAGTTTTTTCAGCAAATTTCATTACTTAGTACAAAACTACAATTAATAGAATTGTATTTTTGTCTTTTCCTCTTTTTCTTTGTTTTTGTTTTCAAATTTATGAGGCATTTTAACCCAAAAAAGTATTCATTATCATCA
Organism: Cinnamomum chago; assembly: GCA_038049695.1. Classification (NCBI taxonomy): domain Eukaryota; kingdom Viridiplantae; phylum Streptophyta; class Magnoliopsida; order Laurales; family Lauraceae; genus Cinnamomum; species Cinnamomum chago. The sequence continues at coordinate 86,432,171 of CP142451.1, forward strand.
TCTTCATGATCAGTCTTTCCCACTGTTCAACAAAGAAAGAATTGCAACCCAAGGACTTTCCAAAAGCTCATACATCCTAGTAGTACTCTCACCAAGCACGTGAAAGGTGGAAACCAGAAGTCAATATCGAAGAAACTAATGCATAATTGTATGGAATAAGGCTTTAATAACGATGGTGCAGTATGTTATAATAAATAAACAAATAATGATGCTGCACTATGTATTTTTTTTTGAATGGTTACTTTCATTAAAAAAATAAAAAACCTGACAGTGTGTATAACTTTAAAAACCTTACAATGTTGCAGTTTATGGCTTCAGGTGTCTTAAATGCTTAAAGTCTAACATGATTTTCTAAATATTGGTTCCATTTTTCTCCAATATGAAGTTTTTGTTTTAAATTCGTAAGTGGAGTTGGTTGCAATGGGTTCCTTCTCGTATAAGTCTAGATAGGTAACATGACTTCTCATTTGTTTTGTCGGTAAACATTCTTCACACATCTTTCTGCAGTGCAACAACAAAAAATTTGGAGGGCATGCTTCTTGGACGGTTCTTAGTTGGAACAGGAATGGGTTTGGGACCTGCTGTTGCTTCTCTCTATGTAACAGAGGTAAGAAAAATGGAGCTTTCTTATCTTCTTATGATTATTGAGTAGTCTAGCTTAGTTTTTATCATTTTTGTTAATTTTTATAATTCTATTTTTCATCCCTTCTTATCTTGATGAGCAGGTTTCACCTGCTTTTGTGAGGGGTACTTATGGAAGCTTTATTCAAATTGCAACCTGTCTAGGACTTCTAGGGGCTCTATTCATTGGAACCCCTTCAAAGGGGATATTTGGTTGGTAAGAATGAAGAACGGTATCCTGGAATTATAGGAATTGAGATCTCTTATTTGTTGCCCTTTCCTTTCAGCTGAATGATTCATTGTAACCCCTCTATAAACTTTTGTTAACTAATGTAGCTAACAGGTGGCGTGTGTGCTTTTGGGTCTCTACCGTTCCTGCTGCATTGCTTGCTCTTGGCATGGAGTTCTGTGTAGAGAGTCCTCATTGGCTTTACAAGGTTGTTTGTTTTCTCTTATAGTCTTCTCCCTTGTCTTTCCATAATTCATTTATTTTATCTTTTGATGATGAATTGATTGTGGATCGAAATTCTGAGCTGGCAGAAGCATTCGTGGAGCAATTTGATCATGACAAGAAGGGCCCGCAAAGGATTAATTAAGAATTAATCGAGATTGTCGCAAACAGTCCTAATTTTATTAAATAATAAAATTGAAGTCAGGGGCTGTTTGATTCAGGACAGACCCATGGTAACCATGGGTCAACCAGCCAATAGGCCCAACTCATCTATCTCGACCAACCAATAGGCCCAGCCCATTTATTTTTTGTTATGTAGAGTTTTAATTATGTTTTAAGTTGTTTTTAGTCAGATGTTTTAATCCTAGCCATCAATTTGTTTAGATAATCCAGATTAGTTCTAGGGTTATTTCTTTTTCTATATTTTGATGTAAGGCCTCTTGGCTTAAAAAATTGGTCGATGATAATGAAAAATGAAGCTTTTGGGATCTTCCCCAAGTTTTCTTGGGGTTCTCTTTTGCCTCATGGATTGGAGTTTGGCATGAGGCTAATTCCCCCTATCTCTCCATCTTTATCCTTGCCTGCCCCACATCTCCTCTTCGTTTTGCATTATTTGGTATCGGAGCTGAAGATCGATCCAACCTGGATTTGATAGTTGTTGTCCCATCCTTATCGAATCATCACCATCTTTGCATTCAGATTTAACTGTGACATATCACCAATCACGAACCTCATCAAATCCGCAGTCGCAAAACCCAGTTCCGAACCCCATATGCCCATTGAACCCTAAATCCACTCCCTCAGAACCCTTGTCCCGAAATCCTCTACTCAGTCCCGAAGAACCATTATTGTCCATGTTAGTCGAAACTACAAATCCAAAGCTCCAATTTTCCCTAAATCTCAGAAGCCCTCATCAGATTCCAACCCCAATCGAAAAGCCTTAAAATCCAAAAATTTTTAAGCGCACAAAACCCCAGACCCCTAGCTTTCCTTGGCTGAATCCCTTACTCCATGAGATCTCACAACCGAACCATTCCATCTCCACCAATTCCCTGCACTCAACCAAGCCCAGTTGACTAAACTTGACTGTACAAAAAGCCGAATCCTCAAAAATCCCCATATTTTCGAAACCCTAAAACTCTAACCCGTCCTAGATGTCACATCACCTCTAAAACCCTAAACCGTTGAAATTTCCTAACTTCCCGAAACCCTAATATCTCAAACCCCTAAAATCCTGGAACCCATCTTCATCCAAACCTTCCGAACACACAATCCCCCTTGAAATCCTGTTCCCAGAAAAGAAGGAAGAAAAAGAGGAAAAATAATGAGAACCAGGGCAGAGAGGATAGTGAGGCGTATCTGGCACCCAAGATCACCCTCGACCATCGTCACCGTAGTAGCACCGTCCGTCATCATCGCCTCGCAGTGACACACCTTGACCCTCGACCACCAACATCTGTCGTCGTTCCCCAAGCACCACTAGTGCCGTCACCCTTCTTGCCTTCCCTCTCCTTGCCACCTTCATTGTCGATTAAGCAAAGGCAATTGAAAACAAAAGAGGGTTCTCCACACTCATCTCCCCCTTGTTGGCACCAGGAGGGCAGGACCAAAGGAGCCTGCCCGTGGCTTCCTGGGCAACACGTGTAGAGCGGTGTTCTTTGTTGGACCTGAGTTCAGTTCGGGTTAGGCCCAAACCCTAGGGCAGTAACATAAAGAAAAAGCACCACTCACAGCAATTTAGCAGACACTAGCATTGGGCCCATAACCCACAGATCCAATCCGATATCCAATTGCAACCAGCTGCATTAGTTTCATTAAATTACTGGTGTTGATCGATCGATTTCCGCATTATTATATCAGGACCATCTGATCGATGATTTGTCTTCGCCTGCATACTCCTATCAAGAAGATTTACACATCAGGTTAGTTGAATTTTTAGAGCATTAAATATGGTGTTCCTTTGTGCATCAAGTTAATTTGAAGTTGCAAATCGATCACTACAATGATCAACTTCAAAGGGTTTTGTATAAAAAGAAATATGGAACATGGTCACTGGCAGAACCAGGCCCTCCCAAAATTTCAGAAAACCCCTTGAGGTTTTAAAGAATTTTATAGTTTTTTACTTACAGCCCCCCAAAGTTTTCAAAAACACCCTTATATGTTTTGAAAATTATATGCACTTTTTTATATGTGGCCCTCCCAAAGATTTTGTTTCTACATAGTGGCCCCCCAAAGGAAGAATTCCTGGGTCCGCCCCTGAACATGGTATTATGAGAATGATGCCTCCTTTAAGCAATTCCTTAATCTAAGACATGGAAGTTTGACAGTTGATGAGTATTTCGATCAATTTTCATGGTTGCAAGAAATATGTGGATTAGAGGAAAATAAGAAACATTATTTAATTCGTTTTCTAAGAGGTTTGAGACCAAGCATCTATATTGGAAAATATGCAAGACTATATGGCCAAGCATGAAGAATACAAAGAAGTAATTCGTGTTGAGTGCGTGCTAGGATGTTCTCGTCTACAAAAACCTAAGCCTCATGTAGGAAAATCTCCACAAACTACAAAAGCAAATGCTGTGGAAATTGTGGTAGCGGAAATCAAGACTGATGTTGACAGGCCAATTCAAACTTGTTCCTGACCCATTCTTACCTTAGAGCAATTGGCAAGAATAAGCAACAATTGATGGCGCAGATGAATGCCCTGCAGCAGTCTAAAAAGGCGTAAAATGAGGAAATCAAGGTCTGTCTTGAGCGACTTGAAAGATCCTACCTAGGCAACATTGAAGGCACCATGGGCACAATAGGAACCATGAAAAACAAGATCGAAAAAAGAAGAAAATAACTACAAATTCATATGAAATAGCATGTGGAACTCCTGATACGGATGAAATTTCAGATGAATAAGAAAACAAAGAAAGTGAATTTCCTTCTTTGGACAGTGTTGCTCAACCAGTGTAGGTACCAACAGAAGAAGACATGGGCATTGAAGAATTGGAAATGGTCAGCAAGCAGACTGATCATCTGATAGAATCCTTTATAAGCCCACTTCCAGGACATCTAATCAAATCATCACAAGATCAGACTATTGCTCACGCGATTGTTCACAAAGATCAAATCCTCGAGGTTCCCCACATTAATTTCATCTTTGGGGACAGACTATTGATAATAAAAGATTGTGATCTACTAGTCCAAAGCCAATAACTGAATCACCTAACTATCAAATCGCATAGCAATGCTGGATTCATAAATTAGAAGAAGCAAATGGAAGTCGAGAAGATTGAGTCAGGCCGTCAAGTCATGCACAGAAAATAAGGATCGAGCGGCAAATCAGAAGTTTGTACGGTTGACTTTCAATCCTAGAGGACTTCTCCAAGAAAGGGAGAAGTTGATGCAGGATAGACCCATTGTCCCCATGGGTCAATTATCCGATGGGCCCAGCATTTGGGATCTTCTCCAAGTTTTCTTGGAGTTCTCTTTGAGTTCTCTTTCGCCTCCTGGATTGGAGTTTGGCACGAGGCCATTTCCCCCGGATCGCTCCATCTTTATCCTTACCTGCCCCGCATCTCCCCTCCGTTCCACATTACTGTTTTAGGGAAACAGAGAATACATGGGTGTTATTTACAATTTCAGAAAGTTTTGTTAACTTAGAAAATCCGGAATGTGACTTTTTTGATTTTGGGCTGCTTTTGCGGGCTAACCTAAGCCCAAAACCAATAAGGGCCTGTACCCTTTGAGTCGCCCAAAGTGGGCTTCAACCCACATGGACTGCAGCAGCCTTCTTCTAGGAGTGTATGGGACTCACCCAGACTTCCTAAATCTGCAAGTTTCTTTTAAATTTCTTTAGTAATTGGTTTTTGTCGAGGATTGTTAGTCTTATTAGGGTCTAGTAGTACTAGGTCTAGGAGTCTTAGAAGACCTCTCTTTGAGGGTTATTTGTTTGCAGTCATTTACATGTCTAAATGATTCTCATGCACAATGGTTATGCATCATGATGTTTCGTTGCGCTCATTTATTCATGTTGTGTGTAAATAAGGTATGAAAATGGTGTGCAAATGAGGCCATTTGCACACTTAAATTTATGCACCTGAAAAGATGGTAATCTCATTTACACACCTCTCTTGCAAATGGCCCTAGTACACACCACATTGTAATTTTTTCTCTCGTGGGTTCCATCAAAGACCTTTATTTTTTTCATTTCCATGGGCCCCATATTAATCCAAAGTCCAAACCAATCATTTTTTTTATTGAAGGAATAAACCCCAAGTCCTTGATGCTGATTATCTTAAATCTTCATAGATTTAGAGTAATTTGTAGAAATGCCCTAACCTATGGATCTAATTTCTGCACTTTTGTGGGCCCTGAATTCATAATATTAACCTTTCAATATTCTTGTATTAATGATAAATGTTAGGACATTTAATTTCATATCTTAATTATTCATGGATTTTGAGAAATTTGTGAAAAATGTCAAAGAAAGCCAAATACATCTAAAGTCGTTGGACGTACACATTTACTCATATGAAAGTGGTGATTTTGACAAACATGGTAATGCGTTTCACATGGTAACATTTGCAGATGTAAATCTCATTTTTCTATCACCCATAAAGGCAAATGACCCTTTTAAGGGGTCCTTTGTATGACATGTGAAACACATTCCATTGTTTGTCATTTCCACACTTCACATGTGAATCTGAGTGCATCCAACGATTCACCTCTTTCACTGTTTTTCACAAATTATTAAAAATCCATGATGAATCAAGTGATGATATTCGACCCACTAGCCATTATTGGCCTTCTGAAGAGGATCAACGGGTCAGATCGGGAAAAAAAAGGCCCACAGAAATCATAATAGTAGATCTAACGGTCTGGCCTTTTTGGAAAATTTCTCACAATCCATGCTTGATCAATGGTTCAAATTTGAGCTCCTAGCCACTTTGGGCCAGATGAAGAGGTCTAATGGTTTGAACCTTCTTTTAGGGGCCCACAGAAATGTCAAACTTGAAAAACCCGACTGCCTTTACAACTCGTTTTTTTTTTTTTTTTTCCGAATTGCATGTGTATGTATCCAATGGTTCTGTTTTTCACATATTTCTAAAGATGCATGATGATTCACGGCCTGATATTTGACATTATAGTTGTGTTTGGCATATTGAAGAGGATTGACGCTCATATTGTGAAAATGGGGTCCACAAAAGTCCAAAAATGAAGATATAATGGTCCAATGTTTTTCATAAATTTATCGATATCCATCATGATATAACGGCTGAGATTTGACACTGGCCATTTTTGACCTCTACATGATTAACTGTTCAGACTTCAGATCATGATGTAGGGATCACTTATAACCAGAAAATGAAAAAAAGCAGTCATGGGCGTTCTACCATCAAAGGCACTCTAGCAGAGCCTTTTTGAGCACAGGTATGGTTTGGTTTCACACCTGTTGCGATGATAAAATACGCCCTGTTCTTCACACCTCTTTGACACCTTTTTCACATGATGATTTCATACCTGGTAAGTAAATGGGCGAAACAAACGTCCTTGATGTGAAACCGGTTCACACGATACCCCATTTACATACATAAATGGGCGAAACAAACAGGCCCTAAGGGTCTTAAGGGTTTATAACACTAGGTAATGCATTGTAAGAGGTCGACTGAAACAAGATACAATATAAGGAGGACAGTGCATAATAAAATACTGCAGTGTTTTAGTTCTTTTCCTCTCCCTTGGTTGCATGGACTCTTGGTGTTTGAGAAGACCTCTAAGGTCAGTTGATGGTTATTTAGTTGTTAATTTCTGTAGTTTCTGACTTTTTTTTTTTGCAATTTTCTGCAGTATCTCTATTTTCTGGTTTCAACCATTTGGGCCCTTTCACAGTTTGTTTTAACCAATCGGGACTGCATCAATTGGTATTATAGCAAATCGATTCGCTTGATTTATTGTTTGTTCCCTTCCAAAAGATCGGGTCTCCCTTGACATTTGGAGAGATGACATGCAGAACATAAGAGAGAGAGAGAGATGAATGTCGTGCCTTCTTTGAGGATCGACTGTTGTATATATAAGGGTTCAATTCGCTAATTACACTCAATTACAAATCTTAGATCCTAAACAGAAGCAACAATTTAAGTAACCACCTTTGACTAATTACAATTCAATATATGGGTACAATAAATGGGCCTAAATGGATGGGCCTGGATTGACACCCCCCCTCAAATTGATGCTGGGGAGTCATAAAGTAGCAATTTGGATACAAGAAATTGATGTCGAGGCCGAGGAAGACCCTTCGTGAAGATATCTGCAAATTGAAGTTCTGTAGGGACATGAGGAAGACAAATGACATCACGCTTATATTCATCTCGAATAAAGTGGCAGTCAACTTCTATATGTTTGGTGCGTTCATGGAAGACGGGATTTTCAGTGATGCGAATAGCCCCAGTATTATCGGCATGCAATGGAGTAGGAGAGGTTTGAGCGAACCCGAAGTCCGAAAGAAGTCCCCGTAGCTATAAGACCTCAGAACAAGCAGAAGACATTGCCCTATATTCAGCTTCTGTGGAAGATCGAGACACCCGTTCTTGTTTCTTGCATTTCCAAGAAATGAGAGAATTGCCAAGGTACATGCACCAATCAGTAATAGAACGACGTGTGTCCTGACAGCCTGCCCAGTCAGCATCTGCATAAGCGATCAGATGAAGAGGATTATCCTTTGGATAATATAAACCACGAGGGACAGTTCTTAGCAGATAGCGGATAATGTGCTTCACAGCTGCCAAATGAAGGTGGCGAGGAGCTGTCATAAACTGACTCACAAGATTAACAGCATAGGATATGTCAGGTCTAGTGATGGTGAGATAGACAAGACTTCCCACCAGGCGCCGGTATGGTTGAGGATCGGGAAGAAGATCGCCATCATCCTTACTCAGCTTGAGATTTACCTCGACAGGTGTATCAACAGGCGAAGAATCATGGAGGTCAGCCAACTCGATAAGATCTGATGTGTATTTGTGTTGATTAACAAATAGACCTTTGGAAGATTGATGCACCTCTAAGCCCAAGAAATAATGCAAGGGGCCCAAATCCTTTATATGGAAGTAAGTCCGGAGGGAATCTTGAAGAGATTTGATCATACCATCATCCGTCCCAGTGATAATAATATCGTCAACATACACTAGAAGCATCGTAACCCTAGTAGAGGTATGGCAAAGAAAGAGTGATGAATCATAAGGGCTTTGAGTAAAGCCACTTTCGTATAAGTGACCCCTAAAGGTTTCGAACCATGGCCGAGGTGCTTCCTTTAGACCATAAAGCGATTTCCGCAGCCGACAGACGGACCTCTTGGAGGGAGAGGGGACGCCTTGTGGTATACGCATATAGACCTCTTCTTGCAAATCCCCATGGAGAAATGCATTTTTGACCTCCATTTGGTATAATGGCCAAGACTGAGATGCATAAATGGCGAGAAGTAGCCTAACAGATGTCATCTTTGCCACAGGTGCAAACGTCTCCTCATAGTTAATGCCATACTCCTGTCTGTTTCCGAGTGCCACAAGGCGAGCTTTGTGTCTATCCAAGGACCCATCAGATTTAAGTTTGATCGAGTAGATCCATTTGTAACCAATGGGCTTAACTGCTGAAGGACACTCCACAATATCCCATGTGTGATTCAGAGCCAATGCATCTAATTCCTCGTTCATGGCCTGGTTCCAGCAATCTTGTTGGACAACCTGCAAATAAGAACTTGGGATAGAGATAGAAGATAGGGTGGTTATCAAAGAAGTATGGGTAAATCCATACCGCTCAGGCGGTCTAGAAGTTCTGGAGGAGCGACGTAAGGAAGGAGTAGGCGTGGAACCATTTGTCGGTGGAGGATTAGGAGGAGGGCCATCTGCAGTGGGAGGTTTCTCCCGTCGGTGGTATACAAAAGTAGGATTAAACCTAGTAACAGAGGTTTGATCCGAAAAACCTGGTAAGAGAGCTGGGGAAGAGGGAGGAGGACAATCCATGTGAGTTTGAAAGAAATATTGATTTTCAAAGAAAATAACATTTCAAGAAACCCTGATACGACGACCAATGGGATCATAACAAACAAAACCTTTTTGATTAGTGGCATAACCCAAAAAAGCACACCTGCGAGATTGTGCTGTGATTTTCGTTCTTTCGGTGGGAGGTAGATGAACGAAGCAAACACAGCCAAAGGTATGTAGGTGATCAAACACAGGATGATGACCAAACAATTTAAAATGAGGCGTTAAATGAGCAATGGTAGGTGATGGAAGGCGGTTAATGAGATAGACAGCCGCTGTGAGAGCTTCAGTCCAAAAACGAGGGGGAACGGATGATTCAATCAGAAGAGTTCTAGTTACATCAAGAAGATGTCTGTTTTTCCGTTCCGCGACTCCATTTTGTTGTGGGGTATACGGACAGGTACGTTGAGAAATGATTCCTTTATTGGTTAAAAAGGATTGAAAATCCTTGGAAACATACTCCCCCCTTGAGTCTGAGCGCAAAGTGTTAATGCATTTAGAAAATTGGTTTTCCACATATTTAACAAAAAATGTAAATGCATTAAGAACATCAGACTTCGAATGTAAGAAATAAATCCAAGTAAATCTGCTGTAGTCATCAATGAATGTGACAAAATACTTGAAATGACTATGTGAAAGGGTCGAAGCAATGCCCCAAACATCACTGTGAATTAAGTCAAAACATGCAGTGCTCCGTGTGTGAGAGGTTGGAAAGGGTAAAGTTTTACTTTTACCTAATTTAAAAGCATCACAGTCAAAAGAAGCAGAAGCAACAGGTTTATTTATTAATCCAGATTGAAATAATGTAGACATAGTAGAAGCATTCGGATGACCAAGTCTATTATGCCACAAACGAAATTGATTCTGAATGAAAAAACAAAATAACTGATGTAAATGATTATTATCAATAACAGAAGACATTGGTAAGGGAAAAAGTCTGCCACGCTTAGGCCCCCTCGCGATCACTTCCCCCGACTCCTGGTCCTGCACAACACATCCAGAAGAAGAAAATGAGACAGTGTAATTATTTTCAACAAGTTGACCCACAGAAACCAAATTAGTAGCAAGAGGAGGAGAAACCAAAACATTGGTTAAGGGTAAGGGGCCAGGGGTATCACCAACAGAGGTGATGGGGAGATGATCTCCGTTGGCAGCTTGAACAGTGAGATGACCAGTGTAAGGAACAACATTTTGTAATGTGGCGGGTGATGAGACCATATGGTTACTGGCACCAGAATCTAAGTACCAGCTATTGGAAAGAGAGGAAGCAGTACCTGCGATGTTCATGGATGCTAAGGCATTGATGATCATTTGGTTAACCATATCAGGGGTGAGAGGAGCAGGAGACATAGATTGTGATGAGGAACCAGGCTGTGAGGATGAATCATACGGCAGAGAACCACTGAAGTCAGATGAAACATATGGTGGAGTAGTCACTGTGTAAGCAGTAGGAGCAGATGACACAATGGAAGTACCAGGGCCGGACTGCACATAATTGCGGGAAGCTGAATTGCGAGCCTTCTTCCGACATTCTTCAATAACATGACCAGTGGCCTTACAATATCTGCAAATTTTTGACTTGCATTGATTTGCATAGTGACCATATTTTTTGCAGTTATGACACTGAACTTTATTGATGTCCCGAGGAGGTTGTCTGGCTGTGGCAACATAGGCAAATGGAGCCTCCGCAGAGCGTTGTTGTTCCAGATTAGTTTTAGTAGCTAGACACTGTTCCTCCCGCAGAAGTTCATGAAGACAGGCATCCAAGTTTGGAAGAGGAGCCCTGCTCATCAAGTTCGATCGAACCGTCTCAAACTCCAAACGAAGTTTCATGAGGAGCTGATCCCGATGACTACTTTCCTGTAATGGAAGTAATTCCGGTAGAAGTGCTGCAGAGACCGTGGCAAACTTAATCTCATCATATTCAGACCACAGTCGGCGGAAGCCATTGTAATTCTCCTGAATAGACTGGGTACCTTGAGTGAATTGAGAGATTTCAAGTTCCAATTGAAACTGGCGAGCAGCATTGCCCTGTTGATAAACTTTCTGAAGATAGTCCCACATTTCACGAGCATTTTTGCAGGGTTTTAGGTTGAGAATAAAATGTGACTCAATAGAGCCTAGCAACCAGGTCTTGATTTTAGCATCCTTTGTCTTCCATGCTAAAATCTTTTTATCATCTTCCTCCGGTTGAGGTTCAGATCCATCAATGTGTCCCCATAGTTCTTTTCCTTCCAAGTAAATTTGAAATTGGAAGGCCCATGAGGTGTAATTTGTTCCATCAAAACGAATCAGGGCTATCTCATGTTTTTCCATTACAAAAAAAAACAGTAAGAAGCACACAGAGACAGTCAAGGAGAACAAGTGTAGATCCTCTATGTTCACCGTAGTAGTCCAATTGTAAATATGCCACAGTCACAATTGATAATAACAAAGAGCCACCAGCAGACAATATTTGATGAAGAAAGAAGCCCAGATTAGTTCCCAGAAGCCACAGGAAAAAAACAGGGCACAAAAGTATAAAGCTGAACAATCACCAACAGGAACAATGTAGCAATAGTAGACAAAACAGCAGAAATCCAGTAGCAAACACCAATAAACAGCAGTAATTAATAGCAGGAATCACCAGTAGCTAGTATCAGTTGATAGAAATAGAGTAGCACCAACGATTGCTCAAAGCAGACCACAAAACAGGAAAAACGTCCCTGCCGACAGTGGTTAAATCCACACGTGGGCCCCACTAGGGCTGAACAGAACCGGACCGGATTTGTGGTCTTTACAGCACAAATCCGGTCCGGTCCGGACCGGATTTGAAAAACCGGTTATATCCGGTCCGGTCCGGTCCAGACCTTTTAAAAACCGGTCTGGACCAGACCGGACCGGATTAATAGTAAATAAATTTTTTTAATTTTTTTAATACAAAACTTTAAGTATATAAAATTCCTAAGTCAAATACCCTAGTGAAATCAAAGATATGGCTTCTTACATCTAGAAAAAGGGGTAGGAAATGGGCTGAAAATGAAAGAATAAAATAAAAACTTAGGGAAAAAAAAAAAACAAATGAAATCGGTCCGGACCACTTAAGTGGTCCAGACCGGACCGTTTTGGACAGGTGGTCCGGTCCGGTCCTCTCATTTAAGCCGGACCGGAAATCCGGTCTGACCGGATTCCGATCCAAAAACCGGACCGGAAATCCGGTTATGCAGCCCTAGGCCCCACTTGGTGATCTGGACACAGATCAGAGAGTGGGGATGAAAAGAGAGAAATTTTATGCAACTGCTGGAAGTGGTCGCGTGAAGATCAAATCTAGATCCAGGATGTTGTACGGCCGAGATGAAAACTGTTGGCAAAGAATGAATTTTCACAAAAAATGGTAGAAAACCTACCTCTGATGATCAAAAAATCAGGAAAAAATCTTCAGAAATCCAAGAAGCTCTAGACGACCAAGATGGTAATATTCCGCTGATGTGTTGGTGATGATCACAGGTGGGCCATGTCTGATCTGAGATGATCAGGGAGGATCAGAGATGATCTGGCTGAAGAGGATGATCACTGATGATCATAGACTGGCTCCCAATGTTTGGAAGATGAGTTAGGAGAAGATCAAAGATGGTCGACCTTGCTCTGATACCATGACATTTGGAGAGATGACATGCAGAACATAAGAGAGAGAGAGAGAGATGAATGTCGTGCCTTCTTTGAGGATCGACTGTTGTATATATAAGGGTTCAATTCCCTAATTACACTCAATTACAAATCTTAGATCCTAAACAGAAGCAACAATTTAAGTAACCACCTTTGACTAATTACAATTCAATATATGGGTACAATAAATGGGCCTAAATGGATGGGCCTGGATTGACATCCCTGACATGGACTTGTGGTTGAGAGCGATGTGGGTTATCAACTGAATCCTAGGGACCTTGAAATTTATAATTTGAGGATACAAGTTGAACAATTGACCCAACACTCAGAGCATATGATACATCTGAACCATTGTGACTTGTGATGCTTTGAAACACTGGATCGGAAAGCCACGATTTTTTCAATTCATTCCATGGTTGATCTTTGGATCATGAAGACTGTGATCGGGACAAGGTATTTGCATATAAGAATTTGGTTGATCGTAAAAAGGTCAAATTAATAGCAATCAGGCTTCATGAAGCTACAATAATGAGGATGTTAAAGAAAATTTTCTGGATGCACCACCAATATTTGATATATATGTGGAAGAAAATCAGATTTGTGTCAAAGACAGACGAATAACCAGTTGATGTAGCCTTCAGTCAACCCATGTATGAAGTTTGCTAAAACTAGAATACAAGCTGCTGATTGTGATTTTTGAAGCTACTACTCTCATCTGCAAATATGTTGATCTATTTTGGAAACCAGTACCATGGCAACAAACAATGTCTGAACAAGTCCCCAGAGTTGCAATTTAGATTGGAAATTCAACTTCAACAACCACGGCATCAGATTCACAATGACAAGAAGGCAACTTAAAAGGAAGTTGAGAAACTCAAGCTCCACAACTGAAGCGACACAAGAAGAGAAAACATCGGCACAATTTGCAATATGATGGTGCAAACTCAAGGTTGAGTTTTTTCCAACCGGGGGAGTGACGCAGGAGCGTATGGCTTAGATCCAATGGATCATGTGATGAACCTCGTGAAATTGGGGCCCATACAAGACCTAGATCTAGGGCCAGATGTCAGCAAGTGGCTGGTCCTACACATATTTACCTAGTTTAGTTAAAAGGGATCCGAATTCCGTACAGTTTGGATCGAACAAATTGCTGTTCAATTTGGCCCTATTCGGTTTTTGAAAAAATTTCAAAAACCTTGATTCGTTGCAGTTCAACATGTCAGTTCTTTTCTAAAATGGGATAGCCTTTGAGTTGGGGAGAGGGAGACTTCTAATGGAAATAAACACCATTCTAAAAAATTATAATTTATTTTCTACGAGAAGCTTACACAGAGAAGAGAGATTTATATTAGACTAATGCTAAAATAAAAATAAAATAATAGAAAGCTAAAACAGAGGACGAAACAGAGAAAAATAGGTTTTAGAAAGAGTAGAGCTCAAGTAGTTAAAATGTCTATTTAATCCCATGCCCAGCATAGTTGCAGACAATCAATAGCTGGGTCACAAGCTCCATGCAGTGTGGTGAATCCGGATCTCTGGTTTAGAGGTTCATCGCTCCTTTCTTCATATGCTAAGTGCTAACTTGTAGAAGGTTTTAACAAGAAAGAGAAAAGAAAAAATCTTGCAAAAGGAAGGTAGAGGAAGGAGATTTGGAGAAGGGGTGTTTGAATGAGGAGTTACTCTCTCCTCAATCTCAATCACTCCCACTTTTTATGCATTTAAAGCTGTCTAGTATCTCTCCCCTTTTGCATGCGTCAACTAATCACTCACTGTTACAATTAAATAAGAGTCCATGTCCTCAATGGCTTTAACTAAGAGAAATTGTGAGTTAAAAAGAGTGAATCTCATTTGGGCCCGCCTATTGAAATCTAAACCATTCAAAATAAGAGCACTCTAGGTATATATATGACAATTTGATCAACACAGAACCTTGAAAGCAATGGTTTTGAATACAATACTGAGAATGTATTGTCGTCCCCTTCATTGGAGATCATTCATCACTATATAAAGGTTTTACATGCCTCAATCAAGGCTTAAAGTTTAGGAAACTAGCTAATTACATCAATTGCTATTCTAAGTTAGAAACTAGCTAATCAATAAAATATGTACAACAGTATACCCATTGACCCAATCAATCCCACGTGAGATATATGTGACAGCAGTGAATCTTCTCATGGGCCGTGGGCCTGATTAACACCCCCCCTAAAATTGATGCGGGAGAATCAACAAGCATCAATTTGCCAACCAAGAACTGATGGCGTGGTCGTGGGAGACCTTTGGTGAGAATATCAGCAATTTGAAGTTCAGTGGAGACATGCGGTAGGCTGATGACATCACGTTTAAGTTCATCACGGATAAAGTGACAATCAACCTCGATGTGTTTAGTGCGTTCATGAAAAATCGGATTTTCAGTAATCCGAATTGCACTTGTATTATCTGCATAGAGAGGGGTAGCTCCTTCTGCGGGAAATCCAATGTCGGAGAGCAGACCACGGAGCAAAAGGATTTCGGAGCACGCAACAGACATAGCTCGGTACTCAACCTCGGTAGAAGATTTGGAAACTTTTTCATGTTTCTTGCATTTCTAGGAAATCAAACTATTACCTAAGAACATGCACCATCCTGTAGTCGATCTGCGAGTATCCAGACAACCAGCCCAATCAGCATCTGAATAAGCTCTGAGTGAAAGAGGATTGTTTGATGGAAAAAACAACCCGCGAGTCGGTGTACGAATAAGGTACTGAATGATGCGACGAACAGCCGCCAGATGAAGGTGACGAGGAGCAGTCATGAACTGACTCATTAGGTTAATTGCAAATGAGATATCAGGACGGGTGATCGTGAGGTAGATCAAGCTACCCACTAACCGGCGATACGCGGTAGGATCTGGAAGAATGTCACCCTCCTCGTTACTGAGTTTGACATTCAGTTCAACTGGCGTATCTACTGGAGCGGATGAAGTTAGCCCAGCCAAGTCAATGAGATCAACCGTGTATTTGTGCTGATTGAGAACTATTCCTTTAGGCGATTGATGAACTTCAAGACTGAGGAAATAGTGTAAAGGGCCGAGATCCTTCATGTGAAATGTCTGACGAAGAGAAGCTTGGAGTGCCTGAATCATTTGTGCATTAGGACCAGTAATGACAATGTCATCAACGTAAACTAGTAGCACAGTAATTCCGGACGGAGCATGATGTAAGAACATGGAAGGATCATACTGGCTAGGATGAAAATCCAAGCGGAGAAGTGCATCTTGAAATTTCTCAAACCATGCTCGAGGAGCTTGCTTCAGACCATAGAGGGAGCGATGGAGCTTAGCAACTATACCCTTCCCAGATGAAGATCCAGGAGGCAGACGCATATAAACGTCTTCTTTGAGATCACCATGTAGAAACGCGTTTTTGACATCCATTTGATAGAGAGGCCAGGACTGAGAGGCAGCAACAACAAGGATGATGCGTACTGTGGTCATCTTGGCGACAGGAGCAAAAGTTTCATCATAATCAATGCCATATTCCTGTCGATTTCCGAGAGCAATAAGGCGCGCTTTATATCGATCAAGAGTGCCATCTGATTTTAACTTGAGAGAAAAAATCCACTTGCAGCCAATAGGTCTGACCCCCACAGGAGGGGACAATATCCCACGTATGATTTTTCTCTAAAGCATCCAATTCTTCTTGCATAGCTTTGTTCCAACATTCGTCCTGCACAGCCTGAGAATAGGAGTGGGGGATAGAAGAAGAGGACAAAGTGGCCATTAAGGAAGTATGAGAGAACCCATAGCGGTCGGGCGGTACGGAGATGCGAGTGGAGCGGCGCAATGGCGGAGGTGGACCGGATGCCGGAGGAGGATCAGGAGGGGGATCCCTGGGAGGCGCTTCTATGTTCCGTCGTTGATACACAAAGTTGGGATTAAAACGAACAACCGATGTGTTGTCAGAAAAACCAGGTAAAGACACCAAGGAGGAGGAATCAGAAGGTTCAAGGTGTTTTTGAAAATAATACTGCTGTTAAAAAAAAACGACATTCCTAGAGGTCCGTAAGCGACGAATGTGAGGATCGTAGTAAAGGAACCCTTTCTGGAAGGGCGCATAACCTAAAAACACACATTGAGCTGATTGGGCGGTGAGTTTATTTCTCTCAGAAGGAGGCAAGTGCACAAAGCAAATGGAGCCGAAAACATGAAGATCATCATAAGAGGGAGATGTTTGGTACAATCGGTAATATGGGCTCTGATTTTGAATAGAGGTTGAAGGCAAACGATTTATAAGATGAGCTGCTGTAGCCAGTGCCTCAACCCAAAAACGGGTAGGAACCGATGATTCAAGAAGAAGAGAACGAGTGACATCAAGAAGATGTCTATTTTTTCTTTTAGCGACTCCATTCTGCTGTGGAGTATAATGACAAGTTTTCTGAGAAATAATGCCTTTGTTTTGCAAGAAGGTTTGAAAATCTGAGGACACATATTCCCCACCCGAATCCGATCGCAAGATTTTGATGCAGGTGGAAAATTGATTCTGAACATAAGTTAATTTTTTTTAAAAAACAGGGAAAACATCAGATTTGGAATGCAAAAAATAAACCCATGTGAACCGACTGTAGTCATCAATAAAAGTCACAAAATATTTGTAGTGAGCATGAGAAAGAGGTGGAGCAATTCCCCATACATCGCTATGAACTAAATCAAAACACCGAGTGCTGAGTGAAGTGGAAATTGGAAAAGGAAGAGTTTTGCTCTTTCCCATTTTACAAGTAGCACAATCAAAAGTCACACAAGAAGATAAGCCAATAGATTTATTCAATAATCCAGAATTTAACATAAGGGACAAAGTTTTGGAATTAGGATGTCCGAGTCTTTTATGCCACATTTGACAGTTATCTCTAATAGAAAAACAAAACACATCATTGGCAAAGCTAGACTGAGAAATATGAGAAAAATCCAGCGGAAACAAGCGACCACACTTAGGCCCCCTCGCGATCTCCTTCCCGGTCATCTGGTCCTGCACAACACAACCAGAAGAAGAGAAAGAGATGTTACAATTATTTTCAACAAGTTGCCCGACTGACAATAGGTTGGAAGTTAAAGTGGGACAAAGATAAACATTTTTCAATGGGAGGGGACCAGGGATATCTCCGAGAGCAGTAATAGGAACATTACCTCCATTAGCAGTTTGTATTTGAAGATTCCCATTGTATTTTGTCACATTGGATAGAGGGATGTGTGAAGACGTCATATGATTAGAAGCCCTAGAATCAAGGAACCAAGTAGAAGAGGAGGGGGAGTTACCTGAGAGACCAAAGACAGAGAGGGCATTGACAATCATTTGCTGAACTAATTCAGGAGTGAGAGAGGAAGAGGTCCCAGGCTATGAGGGTGCAGATGTAGGAGCAGCCATAACCGAAGAAGCCACATAAGCATGCGGAGTCTGATACTGTGGAGCCTGAGACTGTGGAGGCTGATACTGTGATGATGGACGTTGTGGGCGGCGGCGACATTCAGAGATGATATGTCTCGATTTTTTACAATAACTGCAGACCTTTTGTTTACATTGAGTAGCAATGTGCCCGAATTTTGACAACTGTAACATTGCGTTTTGCTCGAGTCTCGAGACGGAGGCGGAGAAGCCTTAGTTGCCGAGAATGCGACTGAATAGGTCCCAGTCTTTTGAGACATATGGGCTGAGGTCGCAATGCGTTGTTCTTCGCGGAGGAGTTCATTCAAAGCATACATTCAATGACGGTAAAGGTGTCCGATTCATCAAGGAAGAGCGGACACTTTCATATTCAGTCCATAACTTCATCAAAAATTGATCCCGCTGACTAGAGGCCTGAAGATCGCGAATGACGACCAAAACGTCGTCAGCCACATCTGCATACTTAATGCTATCGTATTCCGACCATAAGGTTCGGAATCCTGAATAGTAGTCTTGGATGGACAATGTCCCTTGTGCATATTCAGCAATTGCGCATTCAAGATGAAATTGACGCGCGGAGTTATCTTGATGGTACACTTGCTTTAGATATCCCCACATGTCTTTAGAGGTGGGGTAAGGTTTGAGGTTCATTATCAGATGTGGTTCGACGGAACCCAGTATCCATGTTTTTATTTTTGCATATTTAGTAAGCCAGGTGGATATCTTTTTCTCATCTTCCGTGGGTTTAGGGTCAAATCCAGAAATATAGCCCCACAACTCCTTAGCCTCAAGATAAATCTGGAACTGAAACGACCAGGCGGGGTAATTTTTTCCCGTGAATCGGATCAAAGTAACCTCAGATTTTTCCATCTTCACTCTTGATTGAAAAAAGAATCTACCAACAGTGAAGAGATGAAGTCTATATGCTGATAAAAAATTGTGCTGAGAATAGAAACCAAGATCCTAACAATCAGAGAGGAGAAGGATCAACACAGAACAGAAAAAACCAAAAAAAAACCACCCAGGCGACTTGGATTTTTGCTGCTGGTCTTCTTCGTGGCCCCACTGATGGATCTTGACAATGATCAGATCACTGATCTGAGGAAGCACAGTAATTTGGCTTCTACTGAAAAAAGAATGAACTAATTCCTCCCCAGATCCAAGATTTTGGACGGTCTAGATGAAAACAGTTTAGGAAAACTGGAAAATCTCGAGAATGAGCAAATCACCAACCTGAAGGTGTTGAAAAATTCTGAAAAAATCTCTAATATTCTTAGGAGGACCAGGTGACCATGTCTGTCAAGATTGCTGAAGATGATGTGATGATCGGAGGTGGGCCACCACTATGATGGAACTGTCGCAGAGTGTGAATGACGCTGGAATCCTTGAACAGATGCTTGGATCTGTTATTTTGCACGAGGGAGAGTTTTATTCCTCTCTATCCTACTGCCTTGATGCTTTGGAAGATAAGAAACTAGGTATTCTTGAAACCTTGCTCTGATACCATGACAATTTGATGAACACCGAACCTTGAAAGCAATGGTTTTGAATACAATACTGAGAATGTATTGTCGTCCCCTTCATTGGAGATCATTCATCACTATATAAAGGTTTTACATGCCTCAATCAAGGCTTAAAGTTTAGGAAACTAGCTAATTGCATCAATTGCTATTCTAAGTTAGGAAACTAGCTAATCAATAAAATATGCACAACAGTATACCCATTGACCCAATCAATCCCACGTGAGATATATGTGACAGCAGTGAATCATCTCATGGGCCGGGGGCCTGATTAACAATATAGAGTCCTCAATTTTTACATTATAGTTCGATCCATCCTTGACTCAACTGTTTGATTAAAATGTGATAATGAATATACACAAGATTGTGCTATTCACTTTTTTTTATTATTATCAAACAGTCAATCCAACCATGGAGCAAACTCAGATTGATATAAAATTTGACAGTTCCCATACAGATATATGGGGTTTATTTTGAACGCTTCAGATTTTAGTAGTTGGGCCCCACTGTTGAGCACCACTCCTTTAAGTTGTGATTTCTCTAAATTACATAATGAGAGGGTCGGGATTTATTAAAGCATGTCTATCAATTAAAGATGTGTGTTTCTCTCTCTTTTGTACGAGTTTGACTACTCAATCAATCCACCTTGATAACAATTAAAGCTTGTTCATCTTTTATTGATCTGTTCTCTACCTTTGGCTCATGTAATATTTAATTTGAATTTGTGAATCTGAATGTGGGTCTCACCTATGAGAAATCTTAACCGATTAAAATAGCTGGCCTACTTTAATATATAGTCCAGCGAATTCATCGAATTCGAATTCCGAATCAATCAAATTGAAAGACAAATTAACTAAACCTACCCCATCGAGTTTTCGAATTGCAGTACGTGTTGAATTGCGAACTGCGAATTTGAATTTAAATTGATTGAACTGCAAATCCGGTGACTATGGTCCTACTACGTACCTACCATGTGGGGCCCATAGCCTCTAAAGCACAATCATGTCTGCGCACAACTTCTTGCATGATTTGGCTCATGTTTTCTTTAATACTTGTGACGCCCCAGAGTCCCACATTGACTATAGAGAGGGAAGTGAATGGGGTTATATATAGAGCTTACACCTTTACCTTGCATGAGGCTTTTTGATGGGTTGAGGCCCATCAGAAGCAAAACCGTGAGGCCCGTGGGGCAAAGCGGACAATATCATGCATGCGTGTAGGGTGGGGCATTACAAATGATATCAGAGCCGACTCTCGACTAATTCGAGTGTGGGTCCCCTGCCGTGGCATGGTGCAAGTGGGCGGGCCAAGAGGGCTAGCAGGCTACTGCACAGGGACCTATAGCCCTAAGGGGGGTGGAATGTGACGCCCCGGAGTCCCACATCGACTATAGAGAGGAAAGTGAATGGGGTTATATGTAGAGCTTACACCCTTACATTGCATGAGGCCTTTTGATGGGTTGAGGCCCATTAGATACAAAACCATGAGGTTCGTGGACCAAAAGCGGACAATATCATGCATGCGTGTAATGTGGGGCATTATAAATGGTATCAGAGCCGACTCTCGACTAGTTTGAGTGTGGGTCCCCTGCTGTGGCCTGGTGCAAGTGGGCGGGCCAAGAGGGTTGGCAGGCTACTGCACAGGGACGTGCAGCCCAAAGGGGGTCAACTATAGAGAGGAAAGTGAATGGGGTTATATGTAGAGCTTACACCCTTATCTTGCATGAGGCCTTTTGATGGGTTGAGGCCTATC
Source organism: Cinnamomum chago (assembly GCA_038049695.1). NCBI lineage: Eukaryota > Viridiplantae > Streptophyta > Magnoliopsida > Laurales > Lauraceae > Cinnamomum > Cinnamomum chago. The sequence continues at coordinate 86,453,601 of CP142451.1, forward strand.
AGAAGCAAAACCGTGAGACCCGTGGGCTAACTTGGTGTGACATGTTTTAAAGCCTTGAGGCAAGATTGGATGCGCTTGGGCCAGGTCCTCAGGTCGAGTAGCCCATGAGCTAAATAGGACAATATTGCACCGGGCCTGGGTTGGGTTGTTACAATACGTGTTGAATTAACTAAACCTACCCCATCGAGTTTTCAAATTACAGTACGTGTTGAATTGCGAACTGAGAATTTGAATTTAAATTGATTGAACTGCGAATCAGGTGACTATGGTCCTACATACCTACCATGTGGGGCCCATAGCCTCTAAAGCACAATCATGTCTCTGCACAACTTCTTGCATGATTTGGCTCATGTTTTCGTTAATACTTTTCTACGTTTTAGCTCCTTGAGATTTTAAGAGATGAAGAGTCATCTCTTTATATGGAAAGTTGCTATGAATGAGGACGAGAACTAGCGTGCTTATTGATGATAATATTTAATCCCTACAATTGTGCAAGAGGATTCAAACAACTAGGCATGATTCTTCATTAGAAAGCTTGCATGATACTCTAGAAAGAATGAAGAACAACTGGATATCTCTATGCAACTATCAAGTGGGGTCCATGCCCACCCAAACATGGACATCCAAGTGCTTCATATCTTTTTTTTTTTGTTTCTTTATTTTGCTTTTTCCTATTCTTTAGGATCTTCATTATTCTTAAAGATCTTGATGGATGGCTAGGATTTCATTAGGGTTTTATGTTTAAGCTTTATATATCATTGTAAGGAACGATAAAAAAGGAGTCTTCGTTATATTTTTTTTTATGAAATGATTAAAGTTGCATAGTTTGCAATTTATTTATTTCTTCTCCCTTGGTTGAGCATCTCCCATTGGATCGAAGATCACTACCATGGATTTCGTGATCAACAGTAAGCAAATCTACTTTTGTCCTTGTTTAAGTTGATTTTTTGTCTTATTGAAGATCGGGTATCAATTGGTTCACCACAATTGAGATTTGTGCTTTCCTGACTGCATAAGTGAGAATGATGAAGAATTGATTATGGATCAAAATTTTGAGGTGGCTGAACCATTCATTGAGCAATTTGAGCATCACAAGAAGGCCTGCAAGGGCTTAATGAAGAATTAATCGAGATTAGGGTCCCAAAAGGTTAAATAAAATTGAAGTCAAGGGTTATTTTAAAGAAACAGCGAAGAGTGGGGTTATTTACAATTTCAGAAAGTTGTGACCAAAAAAAATCTAGCAAGTGGCTATTTTTTTGTGCTGCTTTTTGGGCCAATCTGAGCCCAAAAGCAATAAGGGCCTGTATACCCTTTAGGTCGCCAAGGGTGGGCTTAGATCCAATGGCACCTTGTCAGTTGTCATCCAGAAGTAGGCCATGTGGGGCCCACATCAGCCTTTGTTTAGGAGTGTCTGAGATGCCCAGACTTCCTATATCTGCAAGTTTCTTTTAAATTTCTTTAGTATTTGGTTTTGTTTAAAAGTGTTAGTCTTGTTAGGAAAATCTAGTATTACTACGAGTCTTAGGAAGTCCTTTCTCTAAGGTTTTAATAGCCCTTTATAATGCATTGTAAGTAGGAAAGTCTAGTATTACTACGAGTCTTAGGAAGTCCTTTCTCTAAGGTTTTAACAACCCTTTATAATGCATTGTAAGGGATTGAAACAAGATACAATATATAGACAAAAGTATATATTAAAATACGGCAGTGTTTTATTTATTTTGCTCTCTCTTCGTCGTGTGGACTCTTGGTGATTGAGAAGACCTCCTAAGGTCGATTGACTGTTATTTAGTTCCTTGTTAATTTCTGTAAGTTCTGAAATTTCTTCAATTCTCTCCAATATCCCCATTTTCTGGTTGTTTTCTGCTATCAATGATTTGGCCTTTTGACAGTCCGATTGTACCAATTGGGACTTATAGTCATCTTGACCTCTATTTTTACAAGGCTTACTAATTCTAGACACTTGCAGAAATTGTAGTTATGTGTGTAGGTGTAGATGGGGGTGACAATTCTGATCCTACCCAGTTATTGATGCAGCCATGGGTGGTCTATGTTTGGATGGATTGTTGAATCAATAGTTTATTTTCATGTTTATATAGGAGCTTGGTACTATACACCAATCGATGTTCAGATGTCATAAAATTGGACTTGTTGGACGGCTCTTTGAATTAGCTTTCAATGAGCCCAAGTTAGTGCAATTTCAATGAGTATTTAAATATATGATAAGATGAAGGGAGTCCCTATAGTTGAGACAAGGCTTTGATGATGATGATGATGATGAGATGATGGGAGTCCCTAATTTAGAATATTTAAGCATAGTCTTTTTTGTTTTATTATGTTTGAAGCATTTCCTTTTCCATTAGCAATCACAAAAAAATACGAATCTATTATTCTTTTATAACCAAGGTATTAATTGAGATTTATGAAAAAGGATAAATTAAGAATTCTCACTAGATGAAAGATGTACAAAAATAGCAAGCGCTGTAACCTTAGCCAGCTGTACACTAATACACAGTGTAAAATAATAATAATAAAAAGTAAAAAAAATAAGGAGTATATATTCTAGCTCCTTTAGATCTATAGCTTTTTCCTTTATCATAATATTTTACTGGAACTCGATCCTCTAGCATCTATAGCATTGATCAGCTGAATGTTACAAATCATCTTGTAAAATATTTCAGGTCCATTGAAGGGCCACATCATAATTATATATAGATCTATCGGCCCATCAGGCAAAGGAACATTGGCAATTATGGATAAAGCATTAAAGAACATTGGCAATTGTGGATAAGGCATTTGCTGGGAATTAACCTCAGTCGTTCCATCACTAATTTGCACAATGTTCATCACAACCTTGCAGTAAAGAATTCCTAAGAGGGATACAAAATGTCCTCATTTGCTTTCTTTGATTGGAACAAAAAGACAAATTTTGACGAGGGGCATTTAAGGAAGTGGCCAAAATACTCATAACATTTTCAGAATTCCATAACTACAACCAAATCCAATGTCGTGCTTTGCCTGAAGCAAAAATTGAGAGGGGCATTTAATGAAGTGACAAATACCCTTAAAAACTTTCAAAATTCCCCAACTATAACAAACCAAAATGAAAGTAGGCAGCCGACGCCGCCCCCCCTTCCTCTTCCGCCACTGCTTTGGCTGATAGCTCGACAAAATCTTGAGTAATAACATCTTTCATTTACTGTATTGATGGATTGTCATTGCAGAGTTGACTCTCTAGTATTTGGGTTTATAGCTATTTGTTACTGTTTCACTGTTATTCTATCTTTACCATACATAAGCTTTAAATTCTTTGATCTCTGCTCAGGTTTCCATGTTCACTTGTTATGTGACCGGAATTTCATTAATGCTCACTATTTATATTTTGAAAGTAAGGCCTGAGTACGATAGCATTATTCACATTACAGAAAGGAAGACTTGGTGAAGTTGAAGCTGCATTTGAAAGAATCTTAGGAGTGTCTCATGTCAAATTTGCAATATCTGAACTAGCACGTTCTGATAGGGGGGATGACACAGAAAGTGTACGGTTTTCTGATCTTTTGTATGGTCGCCATTTCAAAGGTAACAAATATGGTTTTTTATGCATACTGATACTAGTCTTTTAATTTTAAATGCTCCATTTTTCCATGGAAATATTCCAATACTTCATTGTTCCATTTTGCAGTTGTTTTTATTGGATCAGTGCTATTCGCATTACAACAGTTGTCTGGCATAAATGCTGTGTTCTATTTCTCTTCGACTGTCTTTAAAAGTGCAGGGGTGCCTTCAGATGTGGCTAACATCTGTGTTGGATTTGCAAATTTCTCGGGTATATGTAACTAGCTTCTAACTGTCACTGGAACACACATTGTAATCAACATTTGGAATTAAAATCTTGACACAATGGTGGATTGAGACTCAGATGAGAATTGAGTTTCTCAAATTCTCAACTAAGCCATTTGATTGCTTGATCTACTTATAAAGAGTGTGATTGAACTTGTATCCACTTCTCTTTTTTTTTTTTTGGAAAAAAAACCTCACACTCAATAGATTTATGTTAACTGCTGAGTGTCCTTTTCCTTTAAGTGAATCTGATACTAAATTTTCAAGAAACTACTGGAATGAAAGATGGCTTTTCTGACACTGATTCATTTTCAGGATCGGTTATTGCAATGTTTTTAATGGATAAAGCAGGAAGAAAGGGACTTCTTTTAGGGAGTTTCCTGGGCATGGTAATATTGGAAAATATTATTGCAAATTTTCTTTTAAGCGATTATCTATTTTCATTTGTCAACATGTACAATTGTTAAACAATGGAAATCTGACCTTTTATATGGATATGTTTGATTGATACAGGCTATTGCAATGGGTTTACAGGTCACTGCAGCAAGCCTTCCTAAAATAGGCTCTGGATCTTTGTATATGTCTGTTGGTGGGATGTTAATGTGAGTGGTAAACACCTTGGTTTGGAGAATTAATGATTATTTTTAAGATACCGGAGAGTTAAAATTCATATACTGAAGATTTAAATAGCATTTTTCTTGTCGTTTTAAGTGAATGGAAAATTTATTTTGCATTTTTTGAGACTTTCTGGTGCAGATATCCCAAAGAGCTCAAGAGATCAGGAGAATAATTCCCCACTATGAACATGTAAAGGACACAAACCTTAGAGGTTACTTAAGTACTAGATTAAATAAAAATCCCATGCATATGGAAAAGCTTCATATGTCCTTTGTCAAAGGCACCTCTTTGCAACAAACTTGACCATGCTAATGACTCATTTATTGATAAGTGGAGTTTGAACACATCATCATCATCATAGCCTTGTCCCAACTATGTTGGGGTCAGCTACATGAATTATGTCCCGCCATTGCAGTTTATCCTGGCCAAATCCATGGATAGGTTGCACTTCTTCAAATATATCCTTGCTACCTCCATCCATATCATCTTCGGCTTACCCTTTTTTACTTGAGGGGCCATCGGCCTGCATAGAGAAACTCCTCATCGGTGTTGTTGTTAGCTTGCATTAGACATGTTAAATCCATCTTAAATGAGTCTCTTAATTTATCACATTGATGCTACCCTAAATGCTTTTGAATGTGCTCATTTTTTTAATTATTTCCTAATTTTACCACACATTCATGACAACATTCTCATCTGTAGTACACATTTTTTGCATGTACTTGTTTCCAAAGTGGTTGACATTTTACTCCATAGGTCGTAGCTAGTCTAAGGGCACGCTTGGTAAACAGAGTATTTCTGAGGGAAAAAATCAATGCATTCCAGGTTTGGGAAGCACTTAAGAGGAGTAACTCTTTGTAACTCAAGTGCTTCTTTGCTTCTGTGGATTTGCAAGATTCTATGGGGGAAGGTGGAGACCGAGGAATCAGTGGAAGAGAGGATTTTTAGATGGGTTTGGAGGATTTAGAAAATCCTCACTTTTCCTCTCTTCGCCCAAACGTGGGTTTTACTCAGAATTGAGGAAAACCATAGAGGATTCCTTTTCGAGGACATTACCCAAATGTGCCCTAATTGTTATCTTGTAAGATTTTTCCTTCAATCTTGTTGGTATGTTTCACAAAGTACTTCAGAAGCAAGTCTCCACTTCAACCGCCCCTGTCTTATCCTATTTTCGGTTCAATCTCCCTTTCGTTACTAATTATAGAGCAAGTTATAAGAAGGAATCTCTTTGTTGTATCTCTTGCGCTTCAATTCACATAGGAATTGCATCTCTTTTCACATCTCCATTGAGGTTGCAATTCATATATTTTGTCTACGTAGACTTGTTTTTTTAGAGCATTTGGATTCTATAGCCTTTTTTCATCTCTCAAGTTTTGAATTCATGCCATCTCTTGATCCATCTGCTAACATTGTATCATCTGAAAACAACATACACTAAGGTACCTTCTCTTGAATGAGCAATTAATTCCTTCATAATCAGTGCAAAAAGATAAGATCTTAAAGCTGACCCTTAATATAAACTCGCTCGTCTCTCCGCAAGTAGTTCCCATACTGGTTACCGTTCTCTCGTATGTCTTTACTGATGTCAATATAATCTCTTTGGACACCCTAATTTTATCAAAAATTCACCTAATCACCTTTAGGTATCTTGTCGTGGTCTTCTCTAGACTGATGACGACCATATGAAGGTTTATCTTGTTCTCTCGTTATTTTTTCATTAAATTAGTAAGTGAGAAGATAGCTTCCATAGTTGACCTCCCTTGCATGAAATCAAATTGATTTTTAGATATCTAAGCCTTTGCTCCATTGCTCTCTGCTATAATTTTATAGCGACTCATAAGTTTAATTCTATGATAATTGGCGCCACTATATATATATATATCCTTTGTTCTTATATATAGGTACTAGAACACTTTTTCTGCATTTATCCATCATTTTCTTTATCATTAATATCTTATTGAAGAGCCTAAGTGTTTTCAAGCCTCTATCAGAATGCCATCTGGCTTGGTAACCCTTCCTGTTTTCACTCTTGCAAATGTTCTTAACTTTTTCTATCCTAATTTTGTGGTTGAAATCATGTCCTGCTAAATTAGTACCCTCTCTTGTCCTAAGCATTTTAGGGATTTTTCATTGAAATGTTTATTAAGATATTCTCACTACCTTTCTTTAATATCATTGTCCTTTTCTAAAACCTTTTGATTGTCTCTTGTTTCTTTTCCATTATTCTTTTGAGCTTGATAGTATCTCTCCCCTTTTCTTGCTCCAAACTTATTATATAGGTCATCATATGTTTTTGACTTTGCATCACTTGCTACTTTTTGAAATAATGATAAATATCCCATTTATCATCATTCAAGAGCTTGACCAACCTAGTTGGTGTAGCTAAATTCTGAGTTGATCAATAAGCTTTTGAACATTCTTTAAAAAATAAAAAATAAAAAATGGTGTCTATAATCTTTTACAACAATTTGGCAGGCTTTTCTTATATTTTGAAAGCTTGGGGCTTTGAACAGTCTATGGATTGTAGTTTTTTGGTGCCATTTCTATGATCTCTTTACAACAATTTGCTACGTCTTCTCTGCTATTTCTGAAATAATGGTAAATGGGTTCACACTCTATATTGGATACAAACTGTGATTATTAGTTTAGTCAAATCTGACACATAATTGTACCTTTCACAGAGGACATCTGAAAGCTTTTCCATATGCATGGAATTTTCCTTTAAATTAGCAATTAACATCCAAGCTGTGCATGGCTCTGTTGTTTTTGAAAACATTGGGCTTTGAACAGTCTGGATGCATCATAATTTAATAAGTTACTGTATGGAACTATGGAAGCCTCCTTATTTTAAGATGTCTGATACATCAACGGATGGATTCATTTCTTTTGAATATGTATTCGTTTCAATTTTAGCGGATGTCTCTAGAGAGACCTTTGAAGATGTATTATTAGGACACATGTTCCAGTAGTTTTGGTTGCTTATGTTATTTGCGTAATTTTAGCATCATAGAGACCAACTTTCCAGTAGTGCTGCTGATTTCTTTGAAAATGTCTCAGCTTTGTTAGCGCTAAAGAAAAGAATTTTAAAAAATAATAAATAATAAATAATAAAAATAATAAAATCTTGTTTGCCCTTATGATTATTTAGTGGTCCTTTTCTTGAATTTCCTCTTAGCTCTGTAGTGCCCTAATGGCCGTATCAATGGGTATACTTTGTTCTAAAACAATCTGGCGTGGAAGACAAGGTCTGTGTGGAGATGGACAATCCAGACTCTGTCTAAGTTTCTGTGTGGGTGGCTGGGTGCAGGCACACGTGTGTGAGTGCATGGGAGTGTGGTGGGCAGGTGGTTGTGTGCGCGCACATGTGCTTGTGTGCTTGGTGTACGAGTGTGAGCGCACAAAAGCACCACTTAGTCAAAACTTTTATTAAAAGTTTTTAAATGGGTGTGTGTGTGTCTATGGACCACTTTGTTCTTAAATGGGAACATTTATGGTGCGAATTGTCTTATTTTTATTTGAAAATTTTATTTTGGTTTTGAAAGAAGTTTTGGTTATTAACGCACTATTTGTAACATGAACATTGACAGTACTTACTTGAAGGGTGCCTTATGGTAGCAAGGATCATCAAAATAGAGGTTGCGGCGGCCAATGGCTAAAACGCTACGTAGCGGGCGATATGTAGTGGTTGCGGTGATACGTAGCCGCATAACGGTGTGAATTTTTTAAGTAGTTAAAAGAATTCAAATATTATGTAGCAATCAATCTTGTGTTTTTTTTTTAGTGATTTGGAATCATATTGAGAGTAGAGACAACTTTGGAAAGGCTATTGAAGAGAAGAAATAAGAAAAAAAAATCTTTTAAATTAAAACTCATGGGCTCTAATAGGTTTTAGACCATAGCGCTACTATTTTAAAAATAGCGTAGCGGCCTTAACCGCTATGGCCGATAGTGTGGCTGCTACTATTTTGAGCCATGGATGGTGGTGTGCAAATGAACAAGAATATAACCAAATTTGGTTACAGATATTAAAAAATCAGTGATCTAAAAATGAAATAAGATTGTTCATTATGGATTTTCTGTGTTTGAAGAAACCAAATCAATTAAAACAAAAATGTGGCATCAGGTGTTTCAGTTTTGGTTAAAAAAAAAAAAAAAAAACTCCATACTCGGAATAGGGAGAGGAAAATCTGAGTTTGGTACATGGGGCTTTGTAAAAGCATGCATGCATTTCCAGGCATTTTTTTTTCCTTTGAGCTGATTGTAAATTCTTTAGTTAGCAACAGTACTGAGATTGAGGGTGGTTTTAACTTTATGCTGATTTATGAGTTATTATTTATTTATTTTGGTTGTGAGCATGAATTGGTGGTTCATGTCATATATTATACATGAGTAATATATAAAGATAAATTGTTGGGTTAACATAACTATGGTAAAAACTGTTTCATCAGTTTACAGACTACTGGACCTTTCATATCATGGGTACATTTGCATTGTTGTATGCTTGGGGACTTCTGCATATCATAGGGAGGTCCTGTCATTTCAGGGTTGATCACATCACTGCCCATTGAATGGAGTTTCTATTCCACTTGACTATTTTCCAAAACAAAGTTGCTCATATGAATTTGTTGGGCTCCAGTAGGTAGCTATATATTTTGGTTTCAGAATTAAATGTGAACTCGCTTTTGCAGGTTTGTCTTAATGTTTGCACTAGGCGCTGGTCCAGTCCCTGGTCTCCTCCTACCGGAAATATTTCCTAGCCGTATTCGAGCAAAGGCTATGGCAATCTGTATGTGTGTACATTGGGTAATAATCTACTGCCTACATTGTCTTCATTTAGAAGCTGTGAATGGGGATTAGTTTCACATTCTAGGGACAGAACTTGCAATGAGCTAGCTTAAAGCCATGTTGTGAAGTATGACCCATGTAATCCTGAAAGATGATATAGGTTCATAAACTATTAACAAAAAGTACACAAACTAGTGCCCGACACTGTATGTGCACTCTGGTTTTCGAGCTAGAAGGCAACCTTCATTTGCAGCTTGAAAGCTAACCCGTAGTTTGCAGCTTCGGCCCCACTTTTTTTGGGGGCTTACCTTTGTTGTTCCTGCGCACGTAGGCTTGAAAGGGAAGCTGATGTTTGCTCCCTTGGGGTCACCTGCCAAAACGGGAACCTTTATTCCAAAACTGGAGAAAACTGCTATATTGCTGTAAAAACTCCCACCAAAGAAGATATTAGGGCCTGTTTGGCATCATTCTGGGAATGTTTTATTCTGAGAATGAATGAAGAAAAACTTCTAGCAGGCATTCTCTCCATCTGCGTATCTATAAAATCTCTCCCTCTAGATTCTCTCTCTCACAAATGCCTGCCAGAAGATTTTCTTCATTCATTCTCAGAATGATGCCAAACTGGCCAAGCTCAAATTGCTCAATTTGAAAATGTGGCTGCCAAATCCTCTCAGAACTTGAAGATTAAGAGGCTGTGCACCTGTGACTCTTGAAAGAGTCTAATCTTTTGAATTGTGGGTAAGAAGGATGTGATGTGGTTTTTACTCTCAGCAGAGTGACCCCTTGCCTGATTGGCTGAGCAACCTGACTTGGCACTTCAGTTTTTGTAAGGATCAGAGTGTCAGCCACCTGGGAAACACTTAAGTTGCCCATTCTAGTGTAGTTGATGAGATCCATGACAATCAACTACTATATTGTTTTATTTTTCCTTTGGTTATATAGGTCCTTTGTGATTCAGATTCAATTCTGCGAGTTACACTTGCGGCTTTGATAAAAAATCGGCTGAAGGGTTGGATACTACCTAAAGATTTGGAAGAAAACACTAAATGTTGTCTGAATCTCAGTTAGATGTAAGATGGCCTTTCGGTCGGAGTCTTTTTCTTGCCAACTATATGGCCTTGTGGTGGGGTCTTTTTCTCATCAACTACCTGAAGGATCAAGAAAAATCAGCATCTTGAGCAGGACTCAGAAGATGTCTGCTGATTTTTCTCAGGGGCAACCGTCTAGACAGTCTTATAACTGTTGACTTCAAAAATCTATTGCAAACTGGACATTGTAATTGTCAGATTATCAAGTCTTTTAAATGGTTGGATCCTTGCGGCTTTCAGGTGGTGAATTTCTTTGTGGGCTTGCTCTTCTTGCGATTGTTGGAGAAACTTGGACCTCAAGTGTTGTACTCGATCTTTGCTTCTTTTTGCTTGGCGGCAGTTATTTTTGTAAAGAAGAATGTGGTTGAAACAAAAGGAAGATCTCTCCAGGAAATTGAGATTTCACTTCTCTCACCAGAAGAATAGAGGTAATGTTTGTTATAGTTAATTTGCTATATATACCGCTCTGCTTTTCTTGATGATGAACCTTCTTTCTCCCCTGATCTGGAATTTTTTCCAATTGAGAATATGATTTCATGATGCTGTTTTTCTGGTACCCATTGTGAAAACTTGTTACGCAATGTTGTTTGAGCAGTGATTAGAAATGGCAGTCTGAGGAAACCAAGGCCCATTTTGCGATTTGCCAAGGGTGTCTTTCACCTAATAATTTCCCTTTGTTGTCCCATATGCACAACAGATCTATCATGTATTGTCTACTATACATAAATGTCCTTGGTTGGTGCCCATCCCAATTGAGGAGCTTTTCTCTTACCAAATTTGTGTCACTCAGCATTGTTTGATCAGACTTCATTTTGGACAATTGTTTCATGAGTCTGGAACAGTTGGCCAGACATCAAATTGATTGACATGGGGAAGCACTGACTCAGCTTTTGCATGCTTTCTGCTAGTGTTCATATAATACTTCTGTTTCCATTTGAATCTCAGTTTCTTTAATTTATGTGCAGCTTTAGTGTAGACAATTCGGCGGCATGTGGAGTTCCTGTGGATGATGTGACCATATCTGGCCTGATTTCACACCTGCTCGATCAAGCGGGTGTAAATATGAGTGCAAGAATATTAGTCATGATTATGCTGTTTCCATTGGAAATTCTTCTATATTGTAGCAAGCATTTCTCTCTATAACCTTTCGAGTATATTTTAGTTGGGTTAGGGATTATTTCTAATAAAATAGCTTCCAATAGAACATGATGTGTTATAATGGTACCACTATGCAGATCAGCATGGAAACCGTCTCTTCTCAATGTGCCATTGTATTTTTCAAAATCAATTAATGCAGAGCAAAAATGTTGAATGAGAAATTTATACCTGCCTGAGTGTTTATTGCAGTTGCTTTTACATATAAATTTATTTGCACTAGAGGCATATTATGTAAGCTAGAACAAACTAGGGCATGATGGTGCATCTTGTGCTCAATTTATACTTGTCTCTTGCTACCTGGTCCAGTGATGCAATATCCTATCAGATGGTTGGGAGTAGCACCTTCGTTCGCCGATCTCTACCTTGTGGTAATGGTTTAAACCTATGGTTTTACATCATTAGGTCATGAGTTGAGATATGGCACCAACAGAGAGAGGCTAAGCACATGAGTTTGAGATATGGCACCAACAGAGAGAGGCTAAGCACCTTAGTTCACTAATATGATGAGACAGCTCTGGTGCCTCTCTTCACAGGCCAGCTTGACGTGTCCAACAGGAAAGCTGCATTGCTGTGTTGCTCACAAACGGTTGATCGGTCAGGTTCTGGTGATTGGAAATCCTTGGCTGATTGGACCATTCAGTTGTCTTGAGCACCAAATAAGTGGTTGGATTTATGCTACTGAATTCATTTGAAAACATAGTAATCAACTGCCATATCCTTTCTTCGTGTGATGTAGTAGGTTGAGTACTACTGCATCCAAAAGTAGGCTAAAATCTGGTTCCAGATGAGATTTATTAACAATTGAATATAATGCATTAACAATGGTAGTGTCAGTGATTGGCAATTTATTCGTCTTCAGTTAGTCAGAACGCATTTCTTTTCTAGTTTTCAATAAAGAACTAGTTTGCCCAATAAACTGATGTGTGTAAGCCAGTTCCGAGCGTGACCTGCTACTTCATGAAAGATGATGGACAGTGCTTTCTTATTTGTGTTGAGATTTCAGACTAGAACTCCAATCAAGATGAATGGTCGAACCAGTTTGGACCATGCGGTTTTAAAAACATTGATGCAGTGAGCATTGCTTAGACTAACTGTACTGCTAGGGTTTTTAGAAGTCACGTCGGACCAACAGCCATCTGCATCTGTGGCCTTAGATCGTTCAGGCAGAGAACTGAAATTCAGTCAAACTTGGTTACCGCCTGTGATTACTTCAATGAACCATTTCCCTACTGGTGTTGGCCAAAAGCTAGTGATTGAATGGTTGTAGATAAGACCACTGATCAGAGGCATGCAACATGGATGCTCATGAAAAAAGTTGGGATTCTGTGGCCAGTCAAATGAAATAATGGGTCACTTGGCTTGCATCCAATTCAGCAGGATAGAGGGTCTTTGGGTTACGCACCTAACAAATTCCAGCCCTATTAGGTGACTGTTGCGGGGCCAGCCTTAGCATATATTTGGAATCAAATGGCTAACTGTAATAGAAAGACTATTAAAGAGGTACTCGGACAGTCGAAAGGGAAGAGACGTGAGAACAAAGAAACCTGGTGATGGAGTCTTGAGGTTCAATAAATGTAGTTACAAAGTTTGGCAGAGAACTAGGAATTTGGAGAACTATGAGATGTATAAGGTGGCAAAGAAAGAAGCTAAGAAAGTAGTAAGTGATGCAAAGTGCAAAGTAGGCATGTCAAACGGGCCATGCTGGCCCCATCTGGCAGGCCGGCATGGCCCGACCCACTAGGAAAAATCCCTGGCACGTAGGGCTGCCCAACTGGATTTCCGGTCCGGTTTTTGGACCGGAATCCTGTCCGGCTTAAATGTGAGGACCGGACCGGACCACTTATAAGTGGTCCGGTCCGGTCTGGACCACTAAAGTGGTCCAGACCGTTTTTTTTTTTTTTTTTTTTTTTTTTTTTTTTTTTTTTTTTCTTCTGAGCTTTGATAACAAATTTGATCACAAATTCCAACTCTATTGATCACAAATGCTATTCGACCTGCCAACTTAACTTGAATCTGGCCTACCTTATCTTCAACATGAAAACCCGAAGTGTGATTTTTTAAAGTTCGGCTTGAGATTTTCAACCCCATTAGTAAACAGGAAGGGTTTTTGGGTCAATTTGAACCTACCCGACCCCAATCCATTGCCATTGCTAATTCTAGCCTCTCATTAGTAACAAATTCAGCGCCACATCCAGCTGAAAAGTTCCCTGCTTTACAAAGTGGGACCCACCTTGGAATAAATCTGACCCTTTTGATCAACACCAAAGAGAAGAAACAGAGGTGACCCCACATCCCATTCTATTGGGACTAGTACCCCACGGCCCACAGGTGACAAAAGCCCACATCCGGTCCGGTCCGGTCCAGACCGGTTTTTAAAAGGTCTGGACCGGACCGGACCGGATATAACCGGTTTTTCAAATCCGGTCCGGTCCGGTCCGGTTTTGCGGTCCGGTCCGGTCTGCGGTCCGGTTCTGTGCAGCCCTACTGGCACGGCACGACTCGCCATTGGCCGGGCTGGAGTGGGCCTGGCCGTACTGTGCCTTCGTGCCGGCGTGCCTCTTTCTTTTTTTTTTTCCGATTATTTTTTTTTGTCTTTTCAGTATTAAAATTAAAAATTAGAACACAACCATGGAGAATGACAAAGATATTCAAGTCGTTCAGTCAAACTCGACCTACTTCACTGAGAAGAGAGAACCATTTGGATCTTAACTTCTTGAAAGTTTCTAAATAGGGTTTTCTCAAAACCTTACAATCTTTTTTAGACAATAAAAATAAAAAAAGAATGAAAAACTTATATATTTACAAATTACAATGAAGAAAAAAGTAAAAAACCAAATGTGTAGTCTACTAATGTATTCTGCTGGATCATAATCTTCCATTGCTGTAAACTCTTGCTTCCTCTTATCTGCCAAATACCAGACTTGTAGGCAAATACAACACTCCACTGTTTTTTCAGTTATATTTGTTCTTCTCTCATCCACCACACGTCCACCTGCACTAAAAGCCTGTTCTAATGCTACAGAAGACATTGGAACAGTCAGTAGATCACGAGCCATGACGGCCAATACTGGATAAATGCTTTCTTGTTGCTTCCACCAGGCTAAAATGTCAAAACTAGATGCACCATGCACCCGTATTACACCGACGTCAAGATACGATGATAACTCCGTCACTGTGTTATTTGAGCTTGAGTTGGATGTCATGCCTGTGGACAAGAAAGAATACCATACATCCCACTCACCAACACCTGTTTGCTGGACTTTTGAATGGCTCATACTAAGCCCAGTTGTACTAATTTGCTCACAATAAAATTGAGAAAGTGCTTGTAAATTTGCCCTTATATTTGAAAAAATATTTAAATCTACATAATTCATATTTTTATTTATTCCATCAATAAAAAACTATACACCACTTAATTTTAACCTAGGATCAAATACATCAGCTAAAGAAATTGTCATTGGAGCTTCTTTCCAATATTTATTAAAATTTTCTTCCATATTTCTAATAGTGCTACTCAGTAAAAAATGATCTCTAAATCTATTGAGTTGTAAAGTAATTTTAAAAAGTTTCATGAAAGCTTCATTAGATGTGGGATAATATATCTCGGAAAAAAATAATGTTGAAGTATAAAAAGCTTCTAATAAATCTCTTATATAGGCACATAATTCCCAATGTTCATCACTAATCATCAAATCTTGTGCATGAAAAACACAAAATTCATTCAAAACACTTTTCCGGCCAAGTGCCTTGTTTAACAAATCATACATAAAATTCCATCTATGTTCTACCTCTTTAGGTATTTTAATAGCTGATATGCCTTGCCTCGCACATATTTGGGCATACAATTGTCTTCTCTGTGCGGAGCAGAAAATAAATCTAGCAATGTTTTTAATAGCATGTGTAACTTACAATATGCTTTAAACCAACCTTTGCAATGAGATTTAAGATGTGACATACATATCTATTTTGGAAGATAGAGCTATCTATCAAAGTTGCAATTAAGTGGCATCTGCAATCTCATTAGTTCAATAGCCACTATATTATTATTGGCATTATCCAAAGTTATAGATATAACTTTTTCCTTAATATTATTTTCATTTAGTTTTTCCAAAATAATTGTATTTATTCTAGTGCCATTGTGTGGTCATTCAAGACAGCTAAAACTAATTATACTTTTATTAATAATCTATTTTGCATCTATGTTCTGTGCAGTAGTACAAAGAAAACTATAACCCCCTTTAGAAGTCCGCATATCTATAGTTATGGCTATTCTACTAGGAAATTCTGCAAGGTAATTTTTAATATTTATTTTCTCTTCTTGCCAGAGTCTAATAACATCATTTCTAGCTGTATTTCTTGAAATAATGTGAAATTGTGGTTGGCAGTATTTTGGGACCCATTCTTAAAAAAAACTCATTTTCAACAAAAGAAAATGGTAATTCGGATAGCACAATCATTTTAACAAGATTTTGTCTAGCACTTTGTGCATTAAAAGAAAAAAAAAGACCCAAACTGCTACTACTACTACCACTACTAGTAGTAGAAATTTGGGTTTGTAAACCAGGCCTCCCTAGCCCTGCATCCGCTGGCTTATGTAAGGCTAAATATTTTTGCCTATGTTTTGACAAATGGTCGGTACCCGATTTTGAATCGGCACAATAAATCTTACTACAAAATTTGCCTTTTGCCTTTTCAAATTTTTTTTCCATTTTCAATAACATCAAACCTTGTATATATATCACAAACTACTGAAGTTCTATTCCTCTTGGTTCGTTTAGGGGAACTCTAAGGAAAGGGAGGTGGTAAATCACTTCATCTTCTAATTCAATAAAATCTTCTTCTACCCCTAATAATGGAAGGAGATTCTGTGGGAAATCTTCTAGCCATATTTCCAAAAATAAAATTTATAAATAATAACAGTAATTGGGTAATGGCCTTCTTTTGTGATAATTAATATAAGAAAGGGGAGAAAATGAGAGTTACTATAATATATTATAAACTTATAAATATGGAATCTCAAATTTAAATAATATAAATACCTCTAAATCTTTGAAGGCCCCTTTAATCTTGTTTCTTGATGACTTGATCTTTGGCCCTCCAAAAACTTCTTAGAGAGAGTGAAAAAGTTGAATGCTTTGAGAGAGAGCTAGAGAGTGCATAGAGATTAGAGAGTGAGAGAGTTGTGTAAATTGGTGAGGAATGAGAATAGGAGGGTTAGGGTATTTATAGACTTTGTAAAATGAAAAGGACACAAAATACCCCTTATATGACCGTTTTATAGCGGTTGGGGGGGAGGGGTAAAATGGACTTTTTAAAAAAATATGGTCGTTTTTTGCCGTTGGGCCGTAGGGGCCAGCCCACCTCCCTGACGGGCCTTGAGGGGCCGGGCCAAACGGGCCTAGGACCCTTGGCCCAGCACGGCCCATGTCACGAGCCGTGCCTTTACAATATGTTGGGAACTGGGCCGAACAGGCCCATTTGACATGCCTAGTGCAAAGTATATTAATGACCTTTACAATATGTTGGAAACAACAGAAGGAGAGTGATATTTTTAAGCTTACAAAGATAAGAGAAAGGAAAAGTAGTGACTTAGATCATGTCAAATGTATTGAGACCAATGACCAAAAGGTTCTACTGAAGGATAACGATATCAAAGAAAGGTGGAGGGAATATTTTAGCATACTTTCAAATGAAGACTATATAGAACAAAAGATGATACTTCATAAATAAATTATACTTTTTTTCGTAGAATTAGGGAGGTGGAAGTAATGAAAGCATTAAAACAAATGAAGACAAGAAAGGCTACAGGTCTAGATGACATCCTTATTGAGGTTTGGAAATGCTTAGGAGAAGTTAGAGAGATTTGGCTAACTAGACTCTTCAATAAAACATTAATGACAAAGAAAATGTTGGATAAATGGAAAAGAGGTGTTCAATTACCTATATATATAAGAATAATGGAGATATACAAAACTGTACTAACTATCGTGAGATTAAACTTATAAGTATTACTATGAATCTATGAGAGAGAGAGAGAGTAATGGAGCAAAGACTTAGACGGAAGATCAAGATGTCTGAAAATCAATTTGATTTTATGATAGGGAGGTCGACGATGGAAGCTATCTTCTCACTTAAGCAATTAATGGAAAAATATCGAGCGAAGAGGAAAAATCTGCATATGGTTTTCATCGATCTAGAGAAAGCCTACAATAGGTGATCGTCCCAAAACAAGGTTGCAAATATAAATTATCCCCTGCTACTATCCCTACTCGAGAAAAGCAAAGATGTTAACCGAGTATTGTATCCATTTGGACAAAAAGGCTAAGCTGTGTTGGTTCTTAAATTCCTAAACTAATCCTAATAGAAAACAAAGTGTTGATTCTTAAACTAATCCTACTAGAAAATGAAGTGTTGGTTCTTAAACTAATCCTACTAAACAATCAAGTGTTGGTTTGATGGGTTTGATTCCTAAATTAAAAAATTAAAAGACAATGTTTTGATCCAATTAGAGAAAAGATCTCAGGGTACGAATCCACTCTAACCTCGCATAATGGCAAGTATAGACCTAGGGTTTCATTATCAACGCTAAAAAGACTCGTTCTGATTACAAACCTTTAGAGTCAACAAATAAGGGATGCGGATGTAAATCGGGGCATGGCCTATCTCGATGGCATAGATTATCCTAGATCTAACAACACATTCATTCAAGCATCGTTATATGACTCAGCATTAAAATCTACATCATTAAAATACCAAAGAAAGAGATACTGCATTATAGAAATAAAATCCAATCAATGGATAACATCTTGTCATATAACCACAAGCGTTTAAGTAAAACCCTAGAACCTATACATCACCATAAACACAAGATAAGGGCTCCATCGCAACCCTAAGATAGAGATTTAGTGACACATGGCGAGAGGTTGCCGAAGAATATCTGATGAAATCCCCATTAGCGCTCTTCCAAAGCTCCCAAACCAGCCTCTGAAACTTCTCCCAAGATGTGAATTCCCATTAAAAATGAGTTTAGCATCATATATATAGCTTTTGGGCCAGATTTCCTCGAAAATCTGGTCAAAACACGGAGGGAGACGGTGTTCACCCGGTCTGGGCGTCCGGACGCCAGGAGACAGAATGTCTGGGTCATCTCGCGAAAAACCAACTTCCTAAGGTCATATCTCCCTCAATATAGCTCCGATTTATACAATTTTGAGCTCCACGGATATCTACTTGAAAAGAGCTTTCCAACGGTATGTAGATTGCACTAATACGACAATTGGGTTGAAAGTTACAACTATTTCAATTTGCTACCCCTGAAAATTCCGAGAATAATGGTGCAATTAAAGGAACTTCCATGTTGGGATGCTATGGGGTGAGTGGGACCCATGTTGGACGTCTAAGGCATGTTTGGACTTTGCTTTCTTATTTGACCCTCTTCCCATATTTGCCACGCTTCCTCACTTGCAACTCCGATTTGTCATGCTTTGTGAGGTTTCTTCCATTTTTAGCTCTAAATTTCGCTCCTTATATCTGTAGTACCTACAAACAATAAAATAACATAATTAAGCTAATTAATCTCATCCGACGGTATAACCAAGTCCTCATTGAGGGTCTAAAATGTATTTTTTAGGCTCCCATCAACAGGGTACCTAGAGATTTAATTTGGTGGGTGGTTTAAAATAAAAGGATTTTCCAAAAGGTTATGTTGAAATTATTAAAGACATATATGAAGGAGCAGTAATGAGTGTAAGAACTACTTGTGGAGACAGGGGAGTTCCCAGTTACCATAGGTTTGCATTAGAAGTTGACCCTAAGTCCTTATCTCTTTGCACTGATTGTGGATGACTTTATGGAGATGTACCTTAGTGTATGTTATTTGAAAATGATAATGTGTTAGTAGATGAATCAAGAGATGGTGCTTAAACTTGACCCACGACTCCTTTTATTCGCAAGTGGGCTTGGTTGATTTAAATTCTGCAAGTGTGGCTGCTTGATTGACACACAAGTTAATTGGACACGTACTTAGTTAAGGGCAATCTACCCCAACAAGAAAAGAAATGGATTTCATCACTGGATTCTTGCCCACTAGGATTAAACACACCCCCACATAGGCATCCATCTTTAATTAAAATCAATTAGACATTGGCCCTAGGACTTCGAGCTCATTAGGACGAGGACCACCAAAGGTTGCACTAGTTGCGCTCTTTGGTCAAGTCGATGTTTAGGTAAGCCCTGTCCCTCTAAAGGGTGGCGGTCTCTGTTCTAGGAGTTTGGTGTTTAAGCGGGACCTTGCCAAGTGCATTGTAACCCCACCATTAAACCTAGGGGCTTACTTGGTCGATTTAACTTCATAAGACCGGATTGGAGACCTAGGTGTACTCTTCAAACGTTTAGGAGCTGTCTAGTTGATTAGGTGAACCCATTAGATTCTCTGAGTGCCTTAATCTTTGCTTGATTGCATGTGCATCATATTAAGCCAGGACTAGATTAGGGTAGGACCTAGTATATGCGATCAAAGAAAAATCAATTGGAAAAGCTTTGGGTACATAAAAAGGGCGTTTATATCGAATTGAGTCAGATCTACCTCTTATAGTTGTAGGACAATCTTCCATATTTGAGGGAATTTCTCAAATAATGGCGGAAGAACCTCAAGTTGTTACGTTGAGGAAGTACATGTACCCAACCCGCACTACCCAACCATCATGCATCACCTTACCTACCTCCAATGCTACATTCGAGCTAAAATCTGGTTTGATCCAGATGCTCCCTGTGTTTCGTGGGATGGACCAGGAAAACCCATACCAACATGTTAGGGAATTTGAAGACATATGTGGGACCATGAAATATAATCAAATGTCTGAGGAATCCCTAAAACTCAGGTTGTTCCCATTTTCTTTAAAGGAAAAGGCTAAAGCATGACTTTATGCCTTTCAAGCGGGGTCCATCACATCTTAGGGCGCATTAGATGAGGCTTTCTACAAGAAGTTCTACTCCAAACGGAAAACATCGTTGAAAAGACAAGCCTTCAATAGTTTCCATCAGTTGGAAGGGGAGACCATGTACAATTACTTGGAGCGGTTCAAGGACCTTTTGCTCCAATGCCCCCACAATGGTTTTGAAAAAGATTTGATTAGTTCAAATTTTGTATGAGGGGATGGATTACCCAACAAAGACTGTGGTGGAATCATTTTGCAATGGCGCATTCACGTAGAAAACAGCAGACCAAGCATGGGCATATTTGGAAGAGGTTGCTGAAAACACATTGCAATGGGCACCCATCAAAGAGGAGCCCAAAAGACAAAACATTGCAAAGAGAGGGGGCATGCGTAGAATTGAACCAAAGCTTGAGGCAGAGGCCAAATTGGCCACAATGATGAGACGGTTAGAAGCCTTAGAACTGAAACAAAGAAATCAGAACCCCACTCCAGACACTTTGGAGTCCCTAAAATACAGTCAAACCATAGGGGATAATGTTGAGTCACCAAATTGGGGACAGGGAGAAAATACAGAGAAAGTAAGAGCAGTGTATCAAAACACTCGATGTGAGAATAGGCCGAGGTACGATCCTTGTTCAAACACCTACAATTCGGGTTGGAAGGACAACCCAAATTTTTCTTGGTCTAAGGGTCTACACCAGGGCAGCCCATCTCAGGCCATGCCACCTCCAGGTTTCCAAAAACAACCCATGCAAAATCTCAACCCCAATTCACAAAATCAACGGGTAAATTCTCTTGAGGAAACCATCAAACTGTTAGCTCAGAATACCCTCTAGTTTTAGCAAAGCACCGTTTAGAGTCTGAATGCCAACACGCAATCAATTGCAAAGTTGGATTACACAGTGAGCCAATTGGCTAACTCATTGAGTGCTAGGGACAAGGGAACCTTGCCTACTCAACTAGAAGCCAACCCTAAGAGCCAAATTCAAAAAGGCCAATTTGAAGTTCATGACATAAAGGAGAAAGGCCATGAGTAGGTAAAAGCCATAACCATCCTTAGGTCCGACCGTCAGGTTGATAACAAAATAGAGATCCCCAAGAGTACCGAGGATTCAGGAAAGGATGAGCCAAAAGCTGAAGAGAAACAAAAGGAACGTGAGCCGGTTCAGGAAACAAGCACTGCCGTAGGAAATCCATCACCTAGCGATCCACTTCCTAGGACTTTCATTCCTAAAGCTCCATACCCTCAAAGGCTAGGCCCAGCAAAATCAAATGCCCAGTTGGATAAGATGCTTGAGGTTTTCCAACAAGTGAGGATTAACATCCCACTGTTAGATGCAATCCAACAAATTCCTCCCTATGCTAAGTTCCTAAAGAACCTTTGCACCTTCAAGAGAACCACCAATGTACCCAAAAAGGCTTTCCTAGATCAGCAAGCTAGCTCCATTATTTCTTCCCCAACCCCAATCAAATATAAGGACCCAGGGTGTCCTATAATTTCATGTCAGATAGGGGACCATCATATTGAGCAAGCGTTACTAGACTTGTGTGCGAGTGTCAACCTACTTCCGTATTCCATATACGAAGAACTAAGTGTTGGAAATTTATACTAAAAACATACTTTATGTATTTGTCTTTAACTGATTTATTTTTAGTATATTTTATCTTCTCATCTAACTGAGATTTTGTATGGGCAAATGGTTGCATTATTATGCATGTGAGTGTCTTTTATTCTATAAAGTAGACAAGTTGATGTGTAGAGTTTTACTTATACACGGAAGACTTATTTGTCGGTTCTTATAGAATATAAGTTGTTGTTCACAATATAGATATATTTGGATACACCATCGGTACGATTGTAGCATGATATTTCAGCATGCTTGTTTTGGCTGCAGGAAACGGTATAGTTTCGACTCATTATGCTAGTACACTATGTGTATTAAACAGGACCGTGTTTTTGGATTTATTGTCATCATACTGACTATATAAGATGATGAACACCCAAATGGTTATTATGAGTGCTTGTACTCTTAATCCTGACATAAATAATAAACACATACATTTAGTGTTTGACATTTTGATTTACGAAGGAGTGAGATCTTTTATGGGTCAATAATCTCAGTGAATTGGATGACTACACTACGTGTATGGTAGATATTAGTTTATTGACGGAATCCACATCCCGTAATAGGGATTGATGATATCCCCTTGAAGAAGCTTTTAAGTTTAGATTATGTCAAACCCTGCAGGTAGACTTTGTATCCGACATATCAAATAAATTAAGTGTAAGGTCTCAAGGAATTATAAAGATATCGATTAAATAGAGACATCAGTAATTATTTAATCGATGGATATATGAAATCTTAACGTGGGGAGATTGATAAGCATTTAATAACAAGAAGCTCGAAATATTATTTTGAGAATAAGGACAGGAGTGCAATTATGATTCTTTAGTGGACTACTGAATTATAATTTATGAAACTAGGATTCTAATTTGGGTCGAATTAGGGCTTCATGTTTCCATACGGAGCATATCCTTATTTCCTTCTTCAGGTCCCTATTGTAGCCTAAAAATATGCGCTACTGCTCTCTAGGTTAACAACAAGAAATGTAAGAGAGAAATCTTGGGTTTGAAGAGCAGAGGAGAATTCGCAGAAGATGCCCACTCCTTGGTGTGAGTTCGAGCATATAGGAATACAGTAGAAGATCTTGAGGTTTTCAGGTTGCTGTAAGACCAAGATCAAATAAGAAAGATCTCGCAGGTATGATTTAATCATATTAGTTCAAAGTTATTTCCGTAGTGATCTGTACGCAATATCTAGAGATCCTGGTTTCTACTCGTTTCTAACAATTGGTATCAGAGCTGATCTTGATACTGCGTATGGATTAAAGAAAACATAGTGAGATTATAGGTTGCTGTAAGAAAACATGGTCTGCTATTGCTGTAAGTAACCCCTGTTTTGCAGCAAAATATCTAACCTTTGTTTTGCAGCAGCTGAGTAATGTGTGTATGTTATGTGAATGGATCCCATGAATTAAATTCATGGTTACTATTTTACATATTTTACAATTTTTATGGTGATGTAATTATATTGAGATAGCATGTGAACTCCGTTCGTCAGGAGGCTTAGGATCAATGTAATTTTTTATGGTGATGTAATTATATTGAGATAGCATGTGAACTCCATTCGTCAGGAGGCTTAGGACTCAATGTATTTTTTTTCTTGGAGATGTAATTATATTGAGATAGCATGTGAACTCCATTCGTCAGGACGCTTAGGACTCAATGCATTTTTTTTTCTTGGAGATGTAATTATATTGAGATAGCATGTGAACTCCGTTCATAAGGAGGCTTAGGACTCAATGTAATTTCTTAAGAAGGGGCACAAGTTTTGAAGGCAGAAATTCTATTTCGAAGGAAGAACTTCATAAAAAAAAAATTGTTTCAGGGGCGCTGCCCACTGGACCCCCGCGAGTCGGGGGACACCCCCGGACCCCCTCTGCGAAGCGCATGTTTAAAGAAGTCATGAACACAAAAGGATTTTACTTGACCATGATAGCTAGGCTTCTTATGCGCGCTGGTTGTCATTCCTTTTTGTGCTTGGATGTCTATTATTATCATTGCTTGCTAAATATGATATTAATCATGTTTAGAATGGTATAGTAGTAAAGACATGGTTGCCTACTACTACTAGATTTTAAACTGGTCTTAATTAAACTATTTTATAAGAACCCTCATTGTTAAATAACTAAGTGGGAGAGGGAACATCTCAAGTTCCCACGGTCTCCATCATTGGTTTGTAGGAGATGTAATTGATTTATGTGTTGACCTTGGAGTCTTCCTCCTAATCAAATGGGTTAATTATAGAATCTCCAATACAAACTCCCATATGGATGATTTAGGGTAATTATTAGTATAGGTCTCTTCTCCATCCGATGGGACCGAATACAGAATAATGGACCTTGAATTTAATGATGGTATACAGTTAGTTATAAATAACAATATGCTCTCCATCTGAGCCACTTCTATTATTTATAGGACCAAAGTTATGGCAGCTGTTTGGTTTTACTTGGCATGGTTTGTTGCCTTGACAGTAGAACTAAAAGGTTATGTCCTATCTGAACAAATAAGTATGGTGCCTGTCCTCACATCAAGGCATACTATGCATTGGTGTTTTAGATTGCTGTCAGATTCTTTTATAAATTGGCGAAGGGAGCCATTTTCCTTTTATTTGAATCTAAAGATTTATTTTTGCCCATCATAATTTGCTAATTATGTAAATCTCAGGTTTTAAGATGGGTACTTTCAATCCACATGCTGTAATACTCAAAGAACACAAACTCACTGGACCTAATTACATTGATTGGAAAAGAAATCTGAATATTGTGCTAACTGCTAAAGAGTACAAATATGTGCTCACTGAGGTGTGCCCAGAGTGTAAGTCCGGGATCCTAACCCTAGGGGGGTGGGGGTGGGGTGAATAGGGTGAGCTAAAAATTAGTGACCAATTATGACAAATTTTAACTTCTTTAAAATTAACTAGTCACAAGTGATGATTATAAAATTAAATGCGGAAGCTAACAAAAATAATCACCACAAAGCATGCACATCACATAATGATTTATAGTGGTTTGGCCTTAATGCCTACATCCACTACCGGCTTGTGATCTAACACCCCACCGGATTTCCATTATCTATGTTTTTCAAAAGGCTAAGAAATAACCTTTACAATATGTTTTCCAAGGCTAAGCAATAACCTCTACAATGATGTTTTTCTAGGCTAAACAACAACCTATCAATGTGCTTTTCTAGGCTAAGTAATAACCTCTACAAGATGCTTTTTTTAGGCTAAGCAATAACTTTACAAGAAGAATATTTTCTCTCAATTTAGTGTCTACACAAACACTTTAAGAGATACAATTAAAGCTCAATTACAATGCCTCTAAAATAGGTGGATATGAAATTGAAAATCTAACTCACACAAACACTATATGAATGCAAATATGTATGCTCATGATGTGTGTGTGTGATAACTTCAATCAAGTTACAAAAAGAAGCTCAATCAATATATGCTCAAAGCATTTAAAAGTTTAAGGCACATAAAAAGTTTTGATTGAAGTGAAATGCAAATCACATGTATGAATACAGACTTGTTAATGAAAATTAAAGGCTCACAAGTTGTATGAAACTAATTAATTCTAAACATGTGATGCATGTGCAATGTTGTTTTCAAAACCAAACTAATTTAACGAAGGTTCAAATGAATGAAAACAACAAATAAAGATTCAACCAAGAAAATGAATCATGCTATAAAAGAAATCAAAGATTTTGGCTAAGCATGATTAATGAAGATTTTAAAACAAACTTGGTTTGAAATCATGGTGAAGAATCCAATCCAACTTAGATCAAAGATTAAATGAAGAATGGATTCAACACATCATAATTATCATGCTAAAATTCATTTACCAATAATTTAAACAAAGCATATAACATATGATTAATAAAAGTAAAGCTTACTTAGATATTTAACGTCATTGATCTAAGCTTTAGCTTCACTAATGACCCCTTGATTTCTCTTAGTTCATTCCCCTTTTTCTTGTCTCTAAACTCCTCAAGAGTGGTTCTTATTTCCACTTTGATCCACACTTTTTACTAAGGAATGAACCTCATTTTATACTCAAAAAATGAATTTTGGCATGTCCCCGGTCGACCTGCACCTTTCCCCAGTTGATCTGGGCTCAACGGTCATAAATCTAACCGTTTGAAAAAGAGCTCCAATGGCTCTTTCCCGGTCGACCTGCAGTGTGCTCGGTTGACCGGGTCCATGGGCTTAGTCGACCGGCCACACTGCAGGTCGACCCGGGCCTGGGACCATTTTCCCCTAAAATTGCATAATTCAAAGTATTTCTTTGAGGGGAATTTTGGTCAATGAGTCAAGCTTGGAATTATGATTTAAATCAAACTAAGAGGTTTAAAAACATGAAACATAAAAAGCCTAAAATGATTTGAAAGATTTAAAACTCATAGGCTTGCTTGATTCATAAAACTTCTTTTCAAAATTAAATGCATCCAAGTTTAAAATCAAAACATGCATAAATCAATATTTCTACAAGTCTTAAAAACAATGCATGTGTAAATCAAGATTTCAAGATTTTCTAAATCAATGCATGTGTGAAAATTTGAATGATGCTAAAATGATAATGCATACATCAAATTGCAATATACAAAATCCCTAACATAGAGAAACCTGAAGATGGATGTACCGATGAGGTAGCTATCGAGGCATACAAAAAATGGATCAAGGTTGATGAGATGGCACGATGTTACATGTTGGCATCCATGTCAAATGTTTTGCAACATTGGCATCAATCTTGTCTTACTGCCTATGACATCATGTACAGTCTCAAGGAGATGTTTGGTGATCAGGATCGGGTAGCTAGACAGGTTGCTATGAAAGAACTGTTTAACACTAAGATGGCTGAAGGTACCTCTGTGGGGGATCATGTCTAGAAAATGATGGGACACCTCAATGAATTACAGGTCCTTGGATCGAGCTGAAATTGATGGGGAGATTCAAATTGATATCATTCTCTAGTCCTTGACTGATTCCTTTGAGAATTTTTGCTTAAATTACAACATGAACAAGCTCAATTTTTCTCTGGCTGAATTACTCAAGGAACTTTAGGCTGCTGAGGGCCTTCTGAAAAAGCCACCTAGTGTTCACGTTGTTGAAAAAGGTTCTGTTGTTAAGCCAAAAGGCAAGAAGAAATAGAAAAAAGGTCAGAATCATAAGGAAATTCCTTAAGGGGGCAACGGACCACAGGGCGCAATGAGAAAGCCTAAGGGCAAGTGTTTTCATTGCAAGCAGCAGGGCACTGGAAAAAGCAATGTCCAACTTTTCTCAACAAAGTGAACAATAAAGGTAAATTTCATTCACTAGTTGTTGAATCATGTTTGGTGGTTATATCTACCAGTACCGGTGTGTAGATACGGGAGCCACTAATCATGTTTGCAATTCATTGCAGAGGTTCCAGGAAACCAGGCAGATAAATGATGCGGAGATTTATTTGCTTATGGGTGATTCTACGAAAGTGGTAGCAGTTGGAGTAGGAGACGTTTGTTTAAGTTTTAGTAGAGATAGGACTTTAATTTTAAAAGATTTTCTTTATGTTCCGTCCATAAGAAGGAATTTAATTTCTATTTCCAAGTTGGTTAAAGACAGATATTCCGTTTATTTTAATAAATTTGTGGTTATTAAGTACAATAAGCGTTTTATCTGTTCTGGTTCATTGGTGGATGATCTTTATATTGTCAATCCTGTCTCTCCTAAACTACAACTGACATAATCGAATAACACAACTATATTACCATGTAAGAGAAAGGAACCTTCGAAATTGAACCAAACGTATCTTTGGCATTTACGCCTTGGACATATTAATCTACACCGGATTTCAAGACTGGTTGCAAATGGACCATTACATTCATTGGAAGTGGAGGACATTCCAGTCTGTGAATCTTGTTTAGAGGGGGAAATGACCAAGCGTCCCTTTTCGGCAAAAGGCTATAGGGCCAAAGAACCGTTGGAATTGGTTCACTCTGACCTCTATGGTCCCATTAATGTCCAAGCTAGGGGTGGTTTTGAGTATTTCATTACTTTTATTAATGACTACTCAAGGTATGGGTACATTTACTTAATGCGCCATAAGTCCGAATGCTTTGAAAAATTCAAGGAGTATAGGGCGGAAACGGAGAAGCGTTTAGGTAAGAGTATCATAACACTACGATCTGATCGTGGTGGATAGTACCTCTTTGGAGAATTTAGGGACTACTTGGCACAAGAGGGGATTACATCCCAACTGTCTACACTAGTACACCTCAACAAAATGGTGTAACAGAAAGGAGGAATAGGACTTTTATGGATATGGTAAGGTCAATGATGAGTTATTCTGATTTACCTAATTCATTTTGGGGGCATGCTCTAGAAACGGCTGCATATATTCTAAACTTAGTTCCATCTACTACACCCACAGAACTATGGACTGGGCGCAAACCCAGTTTAAAGCATGTTCAGATTTGGGGTACTCTAGCACATGTGCTGAAAGGGAACGCAGATAAGTTGGAACCAAGAACGGAAGTTTGCATTTTCGTTGGATATCCTAGAGGAACGAAAGTGGTTTGTTCTATAATCCTAAAGATCGAAAGGTCATTGTTAGCACCAATGCTCGATTATTAGAAGAGGACTATGTAATGAATCACAAACCCAAAAGTAGAATTGTTCTAGAGGAATTGAGGGAAGAAAGACATACCCAAAATTTTCCATTGCCAATAGCACAGGAGGAAACACCTCAAGCTGATGATACTCTAGGTGAAACCACCAACATGATGGGTGACCAGCCGGATCAGCATGTCGATGGTGGCACACTAAGATTAGTTTCAGCACAGCGTGACACTACTCATACACAGACACAGGGTGTGCCTCGTCGTAGTGAGAGGGTTATTTGTCAACTTGAACAGTATATGTTCTTGGGAGAGTCATTCGATAGAGTCCCTGATGAGCTAGATACCAAACCCTGTAACTATAATAAAGCACTCTAGGATAAAGATGCAGAACTATGGCAACAAGCTATGAAATCAGAAATGGAGTCTATGTACCATAATCAAGTATGGGATCTTGTAGAACCACTAGAGGGGATAAAACCTATCGGTTGTAAGTGGGTCTACAAGAAGAAAAGATGGGTGGATGGAAATGTTGAAACCTTCAAAGCTAGGCTTGTTGAGAAAGGGTTTACTCAGAAAGAAGGTATCGATTATGAGGAGACTTTCTCGCCAGTAGCCATGCTAAAATCCATCCGGATCCTTTTATCCATTGCGGCTTATTTTGATTACGAGATTTGGCAAATGGATGTCAAGACAACTTTCCTTGATGAAAATCTTGATGAATGTATCTATATGGTACAACCAGAAGGATTAATAGCTGAAGACCATGAGCACATGTTGTGCAAGCTGAAGAAGTCTATTTATGGACTTAAACAAGCATCTAGATCTTGGAGCATTCGTTTTGATCAAGCCATTAAATCTTATGGTTTCGAGGAAAACCCTGATGAACCCTGTGTGTATAAGAGGTGCAGCTGCAATGTGGTGATTTTCTTAATACTTTATGTAGATGACATTCTGCTCATTGGAAACGATGTTGGGGTGTTGTCTTCGGTCAAAGTATGGTTGAGCAGTCAGTTCGATATGAAGGACTTAGGGGAAACTAGTCACATTCTAGGGATCAAGCTCTTGCGAGATCGGAAACAAAGAATGTTGGGCTTATCTCAAGTGGTTTATATTGATACGATTCTTGCCCGTTTTAGCATGCTAGATTCCAAGAAAGGATTTCTTCCTTTCAGGCATGGAATTACTTTATCCAAGGATCAGTTTCTTAAGACACCTGATAAGATAGAAAAAATGAAGGAAGTACATTATGCTTTGGCGGTGGGAAGTCTCATGTATGCAATGCTATGTACTAGACCTGATATTTGTTTTGTCGTTGACATGGTTAGCAGATACCAGTCTAATCCAGGGAGAGAACATTGGACTGCGGTAAAGCATATACTTAAGTACCTTAAGAGGACTAGAAATTATATGCTGATTTACCAGGCCGAGAATTTGATACCCATTGGGTACACAGACTCAGACTTCCAGTCAGATAATGATGCCAGAAAGTCGACCTTAGGATTTGTATTTATCTTAGGAGGTGGAGCTATAAGTTGGAGCAGTGTCAAGTAGTCATGTACTACTGACTCTACCATGGAAGCCGAATATGTGGCAGCTTCTAATGTGGCCAAGGAGGTAGTTTGGCTCAGAAACTTCTTGATGGATCTAGAAGTGGTACATTCGGTAAAATCACCTATAATGCTTTATTGTGATAATACCGGTGCGGTTGCTAATGCAAAGGAACCCAGGATGCACAAGAAGGGTAAGCACATCCAGCGTAAATATCATCTCATACGAAAAATTGTACAGAGGGGTGACATAATTGTCACCAGGATTGCATCGGCAAACAACCTGACAGATCCTTTTACAAAGAGCTTACCAGCAAAGAGTTTGGATGGTCATGTAGAAGGCATGGGGTTAAAATACATATCGGCATGGTTTTGAGTCTAAGTGGGAGATTGTTGAAAATTTATGCTAAAAACATACTTTATGTATTTGTCTTTTACTGATTCATTTTTAGTATATTTTGTCTTCTCATCTAACTTAGATTTTGTATGGGCAAATGGCTGCATTATTATGCATGTGAGTGTCTTTTATTCTATAAAGTAGACAGGTTGGTGTTTAGAGTTTTACTTATACACGGAAGACTTATTTGTCGGTTCTTATAGAATATAAGTTGTTGTTCACAATCTAGATGGATTTGGATACACCATCGGTACAATTGTAGCATGATGTTTCAGTAGGCTTGTCTTGGTTGCGGGAAACGGTATAGTTTCGACTCATTATTCTAGTACACTATGTGTGTATTGAACAGGACCGTGTTTTTGGGTTTATTGTCTTTATACTGACTATATAAGATGATGAATACCCAAATGGTTATTATGAGTGCTTGTACTCTTAATCCCGAAATAAATAATAGATAAATACATTTAGTGTTTGGGATTTTGATTTGCGAAGGAGTGAGATCTTTTATGGGTCAATAATCTCAGTGAATTGGATGACTACACTACGTGTATGGTGGATATTAGTTTATTGACAGAATCCACGTCCCGTAATAGGGATTCATGATATCCTTTCGTGACAGGTGTGGGTCCCAAATATAGCTTGTGTGGACTTTTCTTCCCCTTTGTTTCTGTCTTAAGGCGGGTCCCAAAAACACGAAGCTACCCTACAAAAATAATCAAGAAAAATTATTTCATATGTAAATCAAAAGTCATGAGAGATTTTTTACTTTTCATGCTAAAGATAGAAATTTTCTTGATTTTAAGTGAAAATGTGGTTTTCCAATAAAATCATCATTTCCCAATGAAATCAAGCATGATTAGATGATGAAGTCCTTAATTATTAAAAATTAATGATGAAAAATGTGCAATTTTAAAGACTCATCAGTGTAAATGCAAAACTCGAGAGATGACGGGAGGCTTTAAAATAAGTTGTATAAAGGTAGAATATATGGATTGTAATTTTAGTGGACATATAGAAATAGCTGAAACTACAGTGAAAATTGAAGACCAGGAGATATCACAAAGTGATTCTTTCCATTACCTTCACTCTTTAATTAGTAAGGATGGAGAGAATGATGAAGATGTCGAACATAGGATAAAAGCAGATGATTTGAGTAGAGAGTTACTTCCGGAGTGCTTTGCCATGTCACAGACGAATGCCAATAAGATTGAAGGAATAATTTTACAGGCTAGCGATTAGACCATCTATGACCTATGGAACAGAATGTTAGCCAATCAAGAATGAACATATGCACTAAATGGCTGTAGCAGAGATAAAAATGTTGAGGTATATGTGTGGTAAAATTAGGAAATATAAAATCAGAAATGAGCGCTTTCGATAGCATTTATGGGTAGCAACAATCGGGGATGAAAATTAGAGAAACCCATTTGAGATGGTTTAGGCATATTCAACGTAGGCCGACAATGGCGCCAGTAAGAAAAAGTTTGGCTATGAATGTTGATAGCCCACCAAGGATAAGGGATAGCCCAAAGAGGACGTGAATTGAGGTAGTAAACATAAATATGAAGAAGTGTAACTTAGCTGAGGATTTGACTCAAGATAGACCGAAATGGAGAAACATAATTTGTATAGTGGGCCCTAACATAATGAACTTTCAATAGATCAAGAAAATTATCTAATTCAAACATTTATTTTAAAAGGCCATGTGATGGACGCTTAGCAGCTTTGGCACCAAATTTGTCCCAGCTGATGTTCAGCTGGTTTGGGGACGCATGTGTGCTCAGTTGAGGTCCCTTGAATGCATAAAAATGAAAAGGGAGCTCTAACGTTCGGTGAAAATGAAGATAAAAAAATGGAGATAAGGATTCTTATAAGGTTTCAGTATCAGATGTTCATGATTTTTATGTCATGGACTTCAATTGAGGTCATGCAAACATTCAATGGGGTCCTATACTTCTAGGGCACGTTTGTGTAGACGATTTTTGTGGACTAAGTGAGGATTGAGGAAATGGTCTTCTGCGCTTTTCTCATGGATTGAGTAAATGATCTTCTGCATTTTGTGAAGTAAAATCTATGTTTGGTGCAGCCGCCTTTCCTCGCATTAAAGCGCAAAGAATGAGCTAAATATTCTACAATTCCTTAGAAGATAAATTGGGCTACATTGACCAATTTGAGGTCCATAACCCTTTTTGTGGTTTTCGGCCATTGAAGTGAAAGTGTTAAAGTGAGTAAAATATTGGAGTTTTCGAACATTTTCAGCTTAAAAATCGCAATTTCATGCATTTTTAAGTTTGTGCCATATCAATTGAATTATCATAATTCCGTTAAATCTCCATCAATTGTGGAGTTTAATTACCAATGAAACGGGAATTTCATAATGTTTAAGTTCTTTACTTATCTGTGAATCATCAAAATTCCTCTATGATTTTCATCAGCAATGCTATGAAACCATCCGAGTGGCATTTTTGACTTTTGGCGGGGTCGGATAATTAGGTTCAAATGTGGCTCGCGGCCCACGTAATAACAAGAAAAACAAGCTAGAATTACAGTACCTATGGATCAATCTATGAGGTAATAATGTTATAGGATTCTAGATCTTATTAAAATTTATGAGGGTTGTACTTGTATCCCAAGTTTGTGCTATCTAGTACTTTATATTATTTAAACACTAGAGACTGGTAACAATATTTGATACTTTGCACAGTAAAATTGCAACCATTTTGGTCAATAGCCTCCATATTGACGATAAAAAGGATTGGTGTTCCAAACACATGATGAATCAAATCATGGATAGAAGCTCCAATTGATTTTGACTCATTTTGGACCCAACTTGACCCATGTATTTTTAATGACATGGTAAAAATTAATCAAGGTATGTGTTGAGACTCGAACTCAAGACAATATGAATTTCAAAGGAGCAACCCTATCACTACACTGCAGAGCATCTTTTTGTTAATAGTTATCAATAAAAACTTAAAATTAGTTAATGAGAACGGGACTCAGCCCACTTTGGAATATTGACCGAGAGTTGGAATTTATCTACGAGGTATTTATAAAAATAACTATATTTTTAGAATATTGACCCCTATAAATACTGTTGTTATTATTTTTATACTTATGCATTGTACTTTAAGCATAGATGATCAAACTTTTAAAATAACTATTATATATAATGAAGCGAATTGATTCCAATTGAGAAATCAGCCGCTTCATTTCAATTTTATTTTGACCATTTTGATACCAATTTGACCCTCTTTAATGCCTCTTTAAATTCCTCTTAATTTTCACCTGAGCCTATTATTAACTCTTAAAACTGTTATGGAGGTTTGTAACTGAAATTGGCATATACGAAGCCCTCTTTTTTGTAATTGAACTGAGTAATTGAGAAAATGAGTTGTAACCTTCTCCATACAGAGTCTTCTCACCACGAGCCTCTTTTCTATGTGGCATTTTTTTTCTTTTCTCCGTGTAAATGGCCGCAAGTCTCAATGTGTCTTCTCTTCTCTACAAAAAACTACGGTATTTGCATATTTTTTACTCATTTTTTTGTGATTTTATTTTCTTTTTATGAATCTTAATTTCAACTTCCGACATAGATCATTATTCACAGCACCTATATGTGATAATGGAAATAGATATATTATTCTCTCTTGGTTGATGTAAGGCAACCAACTTACGTCAACCAACTCACTACCAAACTTGTCTCTAATTGGAAAATCTCATATTTTTAAATTTCTTATAATTTCACCCGTCTCAGTACTTCATATTTCATTTTTCTACTAAAGATTTAAAAATTTTAAATTTATTAATTATTTTAAATTTTAATTGTGTAATTTTTAAGAAACCTATAAATTTGTGTGAGAAATTAACACTTCTATTTTAGATTTTATAAAATATAAATATATGAAATTAAAATTAAAATTTTTATTTATGTCATAAAATTAAATGTTATTGTCTGTATGACTATTAATGACCGTGCTAAGCACGGGGGCATTTTTGCTAGTTATTATATATGAAGCGAAGTGGTTTCAAATTGAAATTTTGATCCAATTCAATTCGCTCCAATTGATTTTGACTCATCCAATTTACCAATATAATTTAGTTTGACCCTAGCAAACGGGTTGGGTCGTGTATTTTTAATGACATGATAAAAATTAATCATGGTATGTGTTGAGACTCGAACTCAGGATAATATGGATTTTAAAGGAGAGACACAACCACTACACCACAGAACACCTTTTTGTTAATAGTTATCAACAAAAACTTGAAATTAGTTAATGAGGAATGAACCCAGCCCCACTTTAGAATATTGATCGAGAGTTGGAATTTATCTACGACATATTTATAAAAATAAGTATATTTTTTTAGAATATTGACCCCCATAAATACTGTTGTTATTATTTTCATACTTACGTAATGTACTTTAAGCATAGATAATCAAACTTTTGAAATAACTATTTTATATGATTTCCTATATAGTCATTAATTTTCTTTAACAACCATTTTACAAAAGCTAAACTCAAATGAATATATAATATATGGACTTGATCAACAAAAATAATAAGTTTCATAATTAATAAGAAAATGACAGTATTGTCGAAAAAAAAAAACTTCCGACAATAGCGTGGAGCTAAAGAGGAGGCGGAAAACTTTCCATGTAACTGATGTATATTTATATATTTAAAATTATCATCATCATTCTTCTCTTTTATATAGTTCTTTTTTATGCAATTTCAAAGTATGATGACAATAACATTCCAATCTAAATTTTATAAATAAATTAATTTACTCTTTTTATTAAATAATATATTTATTTATTTTGCTTTATTCTTTATCGATAATATCTTAAAGAAATCAATAAAATTAAATACATTTTTATTTAGCCCGGGCCGTTGTTGCTAGTTATTATATATTATAGGTGTAGGAATCGATTTTGAAATTGGAATCCAATTTGCTAATTGATTGAAAAATCGAGCTCAATTTTGCAATTGATTTTTCAATTGGATTTCAATTTTAGTTTGAATGAGAGATAAAGATCTATCAATTCAACTGATGTATCCAACTCAAACAATAACTCCCAAGCCCAAACTCTGAAGTCTATCCAACTCAAACTCGAGCTCAATTTTGCAATTGATTTTTCAATTGGATTTCAATTTTAGTTTGAATGAGAGCTAAAGATCTATCAATTCAACTCATGAATCCAACTCAAACAATAACTCTAAAGCCCAAACTCTCAAGTCTATCCAACTCAAACCCAAACTCTGAAGTCCTACATTCCCTGCTCAAACTCAAAATCTTTAATAAAACACGAGCTCCACAAATCTTGTGGTAAGGTGCTGGAATTTGTGACCTCTTCGATGGGGACCACTTATCAATAATTTAAACTGAAAAATAAAACATTTCAAATGGTCTCTCTCATTAATCCATTTGATTATCATCATTAATCTTATAATATCTCTTTCTCCTCGTAATCCTATAAATCCTCTCTCTCTAATCTTAATCTATCAAGATTCTTTGACATTGATGAAATGGCAGATTATTTATCGTGTAAATTGTAGCCATTGTGAGCCGCGGTGGGGCTTACAATGTGTTTAAAATTCACTTTCGAAATTGTTGCAGCCTGGGCTTACAACTACTATGGGGCCATAGTGGGGCTTACAATGTGCTTATACCTATATTTTAAATTTCTAAAACCTCTAATCTCTATCTAATAATCCTCCTAAAATCTCACTTACATCTTCTCTGCCTAAGGTCATCCTTATCTCACATCCAACATATATGCCCATCATGTATCATCCAACAATATACTCATTCAATACACAATTTTCATTTGGTGTAGTGAACGAATGATTTAAGAGTTAGGCTTTTTTTTTTTTCTCATTCATTTACTTTTTAGTCATCATATTTGATTAGATCAACTTAATTACTTAATTCATTTTTTAATATAAGATTAGTTGATTTGAGTTTTTGATGCCCGTAAAGTGAATATAAAGTGAAAAGAGTGCGAGAGGACTTTTTATTTTTTATTTATATATATATTAGTTTTTTCTTAGGTTCTTCTATTTTCTATTGATATTCATTCCAATACTCTCTCGGTGTATGTTTGTGTATCAGATTTTAAGCTTTTTTTTTTTAACCCAAAAGATGAGAACATATCTTTTCCCATAGTGTAAATATTAATATTTGAATATTATCTTTATAGATTCTTTTTGTGCAATAAATGCATTAACATGAAATTGCAGCTTTCTATGGGGTTTTGTGTTTGCACCTTTTCAATTTTAGGATTTGATTTTGTTAATTGATATTAGTGATCATGCATCTTGATCTCATGTTTCCTCAATCTTGTTTTTATTTCATTTTATTTTTTTAGTTGGTCCACTACCTCAAAATGGGCTAAAAAGGGCAATTTTTATTGGATTTAACAACACCTAAAAACTGTCGCGCATAACGACATTTACCCCCCGCCGTTTCTAAAAGATTGATAGTCTACTTAGTGTCAGTGTACCATTTTAAA
Source organism: Cinnamomum chago (assembly GCA_038049695.1). Classification (NCBI taxonomy): domain Eukaryota; kingdom Viridiplantae; phylum Streptophyta; class Magnoliopsida; order Laurales; family Lauraceae; genus Cinnamomum; species Cinnamomum chago. The sequence continues at coordinate 86,490,702 of CP142451.1, forward strand.
AATCGATATACAGGTACCGTCGTTTTTATATATAAACCTAACCAACACTATCCAAAAACCCCTTCCATTTCATTTTCGCGCCCTTAATATCTCTTGCACCCAAGGTCTTTCGTGCCCTTATTATCTCTTTTGCTCGGCATCCCACAACTCAATCGACCATCCCCACTACACTTTCTCCTTCACAGCCTTTGACGCTGTCTAGGTATGTTTCGTTGTCCTCTTTTCACTTTTCTTTTCCTAAATCATGGCCTCTTTTCATTCTTGATTTGTTTTCTCTTCTCCTTCTTTAAGGATTTTAGGGTCTCACGATTGTTGTTGTTGTTTTTAATTTTTTTTTATATCTTCAATGTATTTCTAGGGAAAATAAATGATCGATCATTTCTTTTTGTTTAAGAGAAATGATGGATAGAAGGAGTAAATGCATTTGCATGTTACTGTATGTCTTTGGAGGAATCCTAATTATTTATTTATATGATTTTGTTTTTTCTCCTTTCTGGGAATTGGGTGGTAAGTTTTTCCCCTGTTTTGGCTTTGTTTTTGCTCTGTGTTTGATTAGAGTAAATGGGAAGCATAAGAAAAGACCCATTCAAAGGAATGCTATGATGATTGAATAGATTTCTTTTTGGTATCATAACTCTTGGGTTTTGTTCATCTTCATTAACCATTCTTTATTTTATTTTTCTTTTCTCTTACTATGTCTCTTATGGGCTTGTTAGGGCTATTGGTTAATGTGTGGGACGATTCCCTAATAGTAGGATTGAGCTAGTCACGATAACAATACCGACTTAGCTTATCCCGATCTCGGTGTCCAAGCTCGGCAATAGTGCCAAGACACGTCCAGCTCGGCAACAGTGCCAGCTAGCATCGAGCTTGAGCTACCTTCGGTAAGGATACCGGCTAGGCACACCTCGGTCTCGGCATAAGGCACTTCGCCAACGGTACCAAGAAGCATCCATATCCGGTCTCGGTATCATCTTCAGTTCGGTACGATCAACAGAGATGAGTTTTAGACCATGATTGTACTCCCATGAAGCTATGGCTACGTTGCAGAACGTATTGATAGACAAGATGAGCGCCGGATAATGATAAGGGGTTGTCTTTATCAGACGATCACATCCACAATGATACGAGAAGTCAGTTCATGATTCGACTAGACAGTATCTCCACCTACCCCCACTAAGGAAGCGCCAGATGGAACTTCCACCTATATACAAGGGTAAAAATCCCCTTTCACGTATGCCATGCCACGCTACGCCACTCAACGCAATACAATACAACCCATACTTTGCCTTTCTTCTCCATCCTTTGTTCAACGATAGCACTAACTCAGGCATCGGAGAGCCTTCGGCTGACTGCAGCCAGGGTCTCTGATCTTTTTTGCTCCTTCCCTTTCAGGTTTTAAGGCAATCCATCCTTTCCAAAGAAGCTTAATAGCATTATTATGAGTCTCATACTCACCTTATCAAGTCCGTAAGATTTAGGCACATACAATTGGCGTCGTCTGTGGGAACAAATGATATCGAGCCACGTTTGCAAAAATCATGCCTCCAAAAGACCAAAAATGGCGAAAGACGATTAAAAGCCCCATTACTATCACCAACGGTTCCCCGTCGGAGGGGATCCGGGGAAAGTCTGGTGTGGCAGGCATAGAGGGACATGTTACTCAGTCAGGTTCATCGTCAAAAGGGGTGACAGCAGCCCCCCGGCGAACCTTCTAACGGCTCCTCCTCAGCAGAGTGTTCCCCTGTTGGAACCTCCCCCACAAAACAAAGCCCCACTAAGCTCGGCAACGACCTCAGGGAGCGGCTAGAAGTCCAAGTCAGTTGCTGCCTCTTACAAGGCTATCGACACAGTCTTCCAAGAGCCAATCTGCAAGCTCCTCGGTAAGATCAAATTACAGCCGTCCTTCAAATGGCCGCAGCCAGTGAAGGGTGGTCCTTCCACCCGCGATCAAAACAAGTTTTGTGCATATCACAAGCTGAATGGGCATAAGACCGAGAACTGCGAAGACCTTTAAGTCTCACCTCGAATAGCTAGTCAAGGACGGGCACTTGGAGGACTACACCAAAGCCGGTCCGATACCAGACCAAGGGGCAAACGGGTTGGGGACGAAGTCGCTAAGGCAGAAAAACAACAATCTTGGAAACAGTTCCTTGACTCGCCATACAAATTCTTCATCCTCAAGCCTCAGGTCGGTGATAGCACCAGCTGGGTAGAAGCACAAGCTCGGTAAAAGCTTCAGCATTGGCTTCGATGACAGCACCAGCCTCAACTCAGCTTCTTCGATCATGAGCTTCAGTAGTGGCCTTGGTGGCAGCACCAGCCTCCGCTACACAGCTTTAGCATTGGCCTTGGTGGTAGCACCAGCCTCGACTTACAAAGCTTCGGCAGTGGCCTTGGTGGCAGCACCAGCCTCCGCTGCACGACTTTAGCATTGGCCTCGGTGGCAGCACCAGCCTCGACTTACAAAGCTTCGGCAGTGGCCTCAGTGGCAGCACCAGCCTCCGCTGCACAGCTTTAGCATTGGCCTTGGTGGCAGCACCAACCTCGACTTACAAAGCTTCGGCAGTGACCTCGGTGGCAACACCAACCTCCGCTGCACAACTTTATCATTGGCCTTGGTGGCAGTACCAGCCTCGACTTACAAAGCTTCGGCAGTGACCTCGATGGCAGCACCAGCCTCGGCTGCACAGCTCCAGCAGTAGCCTCGATGATGGCACCAACCACGGCTCGGACAGTTTTAATCATGACAACTCCAACGGTGGCCTCGGTGATAACACCAACCACGGCTCAGACAGTTTTAATCACGACAGCTCCAATTTTTGCCAAGTTGTGGAACTCGGCAATCACCTACCTACCTAACTGCTACAGAACATTAGGGAAATGAAGAAAGGCCTTAAACAGTTAAGGCACACCTGTTACAAAACTCAGTGGCTCTGGCTCGGTTGCAAAACCAGCTATACAAAACACATTGTTACAGAACTTGGTGGCTTCAGCTCGGTTACAGAACTAGCTGTACAGCACCAAGTTACGGAACTCGGCGGAGATCTCAGCTCGGTTATGGAACCAACCAACTCGGTCACAGGACCAAATGTAGAAAACGCCACGCTACGAGACTCAGCGACTATCTTAGTTTGGTTGCAGAACCAACTATGCGAGGCATCCGGTTAAAAGAACTCGTTGGCTTCCTCTGAGAATCAAGTAAAGTTTTCAATCTCCAAAGGTACAAGTACTTCTTGAGTTACAGAACTTAAGAAGATGGAATTCCGGTGGTTGAACCGAATTCGATTAGGCCAAGTCACTTCTGGTTGTGGAACCAAAGTCATTTGCCCAATGGTCACTCAGTTCCTGTTATTGAACCAAACTCAACTACTTGGTCAAAGAATCAGGCATATATGCTAAGGGCCCAGTTATGGAACAGAGGTCAAGCGCATGTACATTATTTTCAAAAGAAAAGATCGAAGGCAAGTATGGAAAAGAAGTTATATTCATTGAAGAGTAAGTTACAAAATTCTTTACACTTTTTCCACCATTACAAAAGAAAAAGAGAAAAAATTTATCAAAAAAGCTTCAAGAAGCAGGGGCCTCTACATTGGCATCTGGAGCGTCAGTCGTAGCGGTTTGGGGAGTAGCCTTGGGCAGAGGAGTCGAAACAGCTTCTAGAGCGACCTCAGAAGTGGGGGCAGGACTCTGCTCAGGCTCGGGACTGGAAAACTTGGGCAGGTTCTGATAAACAGGGTGATCCTCGAGGATCCCTGTCTTCTTCAATGCAGCTCACCCAAGCTCGAAAAAAGTCGAGCTTATCTTCTTGACTTAGGCCTCATATTCTTTAGTCACCGCATCCACCCCGTCTTGGAAAGTTGTGTCAGCTTTAGCTTGGACTAAGGCTTGGAGTTCGGCCTTCTCTTTATGCCCCAATTCGAGCTTAGCATTCTGTTTCGCCAACTCGGCCTCAAGTTCAAGTGCCCTCTTCGCCTTAGCCTCGGTCGCACCCTTCAGCTCATGGATCTCGACCTTCAGCAAACGGGATCGAACACTACATAAGATCTATGCTAAAAACTTACCGAGAAGGCCGACTGCAGAGAGGAAATCAGCAGCGACACATCATCTGCTCCCTTATGCCTTTGCATGTTAGGTGGAAGAGCACACACATTGGCGAGAGTAGCGACAACGAAGGGGCTGCTAGATATACGGTCCTCCACTGTCATCGGCCTCCCAGGCCCGAGGAGGAGGCGTGGCCTCCACAGGGCCGACCCCGTATGCTAAGGAGTCGAGGCTTGACCAGGGCCCTTCTCTGCCGAGCCCTCGGCCCTGGGCCTCTTCTCCTTCGGGGCCCTCTCCCTCGCCTCTTCGGCCGAGCACTGGTGAGGTTCTGTGCCTTGGCCCTCGGACTGGGGCCTTTTCTCCACCCGACCTCCTTCCCTTATAGTCTCAGCGGAGCGCTGCCGAACTGCGTCTGAAGCAACAGAAGAAGGAGCTCTGGCGCTACCCAAGGCCGCGGAGGCAGGAGTGGGGTCGGCAGCAGAAGGCGTGGAAAGGGCTTGGCTACCAAAAAGTTTTGCCCCAAGATCCTTTGTCTTCAAAACAGGGCATCGTCGCTCCATATCGTCTCCCTTTTTTTCTTCTCGGTTGGAGGGGGACGAGTAGGCGTCGACGAGCTGGGACAGGTCGGCGGTCTCCGAGCCGGCGGGCGATTTGGATGCCTCAGCGCCTGAAGCTCTTTGGCGCTTGGCGTTGGTCCGGGCGAGCACAGGATCCTTCCTCTTAATGAACGTATGGTACCTCGGCTGACCAAGCAGCTCGCTCGTGATGGCCCTGGTAGTCGCGTAAGGCTTTCAACCAACTGTCGTTTCTTTTCCAGCCGACGCGCTCGGCCCCCTGCCTTCTCTAGATGACCTCTGCACGACAAGAGAAAGCGTCAGCTCAGCAAAACAAGAAAAGAAAGCAAGAGCACTCAGAGGAGATTGTTATTTACTTGGGGGATCCTCGAAGTGACAAGGAATCTTATATAACGTCTCTGCCTCACCGAACTCCCAATTACCGGAGACGAGCAGACGATAGTCCCCAACATGTCTGTTCGAGTCCTCCAAGTCATAGACAAAAGGCTCCATTTTTTGCTTCCCTTGGAGGTAATAGCAGTGACCGTCTCCCATGGACTTGCAGACATCATACACATCCTCAATGTCATGGACATCGAGGTTAATACCTAAGATCTTATTGAGCTCGGTGGCACCCATTATTACTTTGTAGTTGTTGGGCATCAGCTGACAGGGGCCAAGGTGCCATGTCGCCAAGCAGGCTCCAAGAAGAGGGTGAACAGGAAATCTAACCCCTCCCTCAATTATTGAGACCAGAGGGAATGACATCCAGCCATCACGGAATGAATAACCCTCGAAGGGGTTCTTTGGGTTATCTAGTTTGGTCTGAACGCTATCTGGGATCCCATACATCTCCCTGAACCCAACCATGGCCTCAAGGGTGTCCAGCCAATGGTTCCCATTTTCCTAAGAATGGAGAAACTGAAAAGAGCAGGGGGCAGAAACCCTAAACCCTAAGGCAGAAACCCTAACAGAGATGGAAGGTGCGCAAAGGAAAGAGATGAGGAAAAAGACTCATAGAAGGGAGAGAAAGGCAACTTCATACTCAAACTCGCTATGGACAGAACTCCGGCAGGGCTTCTTCTTTCTTGCAGCAGGAACTCTCTCTGATGAATGCCAAAGTAGAGAAACGAAGAAGGAAAAACCCTATTATAGAAAGAATGGCGCCCATTCGAATTCCGAAAAGCATGCATCGCTTCGAATTCGCTGGACGACCAACCAAATGGAGACACGTGGTACTTCCAGTTCATCTCCTGCTATGATTCAGACGCTCTATTAATTGTCTCGGGCAGGCGAAGTAACAACAACGTGCTATTTATCACCTCGGGCAGATGAAGTGACACCGACGTGATATTTATTGTCTCGGGCAGACGAATAGACATCATGATAGAGATCAGACGTCACCAGCCGACACAGAGGCGAAGTTTTCAAATTGATACCCAAGACTCTCCTGACATAATACTTAGCTCCCGACCTCAAAGAGTTGGAGAACTCTAAGAGGTCACGAGCTAGGGGCAATTATGTGGGACGATTCCCTAATAGTAGGATTGAGCTGGTCTCGGTAACAGTACCGACTTAGCTTATCCCAATCTCGGTGTCCAAGCTTGGCAATAGTGCCAAGACACGTCCAGCTCGGCAACAGTGCCAGCTAGCATCGAGCTTAAGCTAGCTTCGGTAAGAGTACCAGCTAGGCTCACCTCGGCAACAGTGCCAAGATGCGTCCATATCCGGTCTCGGTATCATCTTCAGTTCGGTTCAACCAATAGAGATGAGTTTTAGACCATGATTGTACTCCCATGAAGCTATGGCTACGTTGCAGAATGTACTGACAGACAAGATGGGCGTCGGATAATGATAAGGGACTGTCTTTATCAGACGATCACATCCACAATGATACGAGAAGTCAGTTCATGATCCGACTAGACAGTATCTCCACCTACCCCCACTAAGGAAGCGCATATGGAACTTCCACCTATATACAAGGGTAAAAATCCCCTTTTAGGTATGCCATGCCACGCTACGCCACTCAACGCAATACAATATTGTTAGGGTTTTTGTATATTGCAATTTGATGGATGCATTATCATTTTAGCATCATTCAAATTTTCACTCATGCATTGATTTAGAAAATCTTAAAATCTTGATTTACACATGCATTGGTTTTTAGACTTGTAGAAATATTGATTTATGCATGTTTTGATTTTAAACTTGGATGCAATTTATTTTGAAAAGAAGTTTTATCAAATCAAACTAGCCTATGTTTTAAATCTTTCAAATCTTTTTAGGCTTTCTATGTTTCATGTTTTTAAACCTCTTAGTTTGATTTAAATCATGATTCCAAGCTTGATTCAGTAGCCCAAAAATCCCCACAAAGAAAAACCTTGAAATATGCATATTTGTGGATTTTGGTCCCTGGGCCCGGGTCGACCCGCAGTGTGCTCGGTCGACCGAGCCCATGGACCCGGTCGACCGAGCACACAACAGGTTGATCGAGTAAAGAGCCGTTGGAGCTCTTTTCAAACGGTCAGATTTATGACTGTTGAAGGCCAGGTCGACCGGGGAGACGCAGGAACTCAATTTTTTAGTATAAATACAAGTTCATTCCTTTGGAAAAATGTGGATCTAAGATGAACTTTTTAGCAACTCTTGAGGAATTTGGAGACAAGAAAAAGGGGATGAACTAAGAGAGACCAAGGGGTCATCAGTGAAGCTAAAGCTTGGATCAATGAAGTTAATTAAGTCTCTAAGTAAGCTTTACTTTTACTAATCATATGTTATATGCTTTGTTTAAATTATTGGTAAATGAATTTTAGCATGATAATTATGATGTGTTGAATTCATTCTTCATTTAATCTTTGATCTAAGTTGGATTGGATTCTTCACCTTGATTTCAAACCAAGTTTGTTTTAAAATCGTCATTAATCATGCTTAGCCAAAATCTTTGATTTCTTTTATAGCATGATTCATTTACTTGGTTGAATCTTTATTTGTTGTTTTCATTCATTTGAACCTTAGTTAAATTAGTTTGGTTTTGAAAACAACATTACACATGCATCACATGTTTAGAGTTAATTAGTTTCATACAACTTGTGAGCCTTTGATTTTCATATCATCAACAAGTTTGTATTCATACATGTGATTTGCATTTCACTTCAATCAAATCGTTTTATGTGCCTTAAACTTTTAAATGCTTTGAGCATATATTGATTGAGCTTATTTTTAAACTTGATTGAAGTTATCACACACACATCATGAGCATACACCTTTGCATTCATATTGTGTTTGTGGGAGTTAGATTTTCAATTTCATATCCGCCTATTTTAGGGGCATTGTAATTGAGCTTTAATTGTATCTCTTAAAGTGTTTGTGTAGACACTACATTGAGAGAAAATCTTTCTATTGTAAAGGTTATTGCGTAGCCTAAGAAAAGCATAGTGTAGAGGTTATTGCTTAGCCTAGAAAAGCACATTGATAAGTTGTTGTTTAGCCTAGAAAAACAACATTGTAAAGATTATTGTTTAGCCTATTGAAAAGTATAGATAGTGGAAATCCGGTGGGGTGTTGGATCACAAGCCGGTAATAGATGTAGGCATTGAGGCCGAACCACTATAAATCTTTGTGTGTTTGTGCATGCTTTGTGGTGATTGTTTTTATTAGCTTCTGCATTTATTTCTATAATCATCACTTGTGACTAGTTAATTTTGCAGAAGTTAAAATTCATCATAATTGGTCACTAATTTGTAGCTTACCCTATTCACCCCCCTTCTAGGATTAGGATCTCGAACTTACAAATACAACCCATACTTTGCCTTTCTTCTCCATCTTTTGTTTAGTGATAACACTAACTCAGGCATCGAAGAGCCTTCGGTTGACTGCAGCCAGGGTCTCTGATCTTTATTTCTCCTTCCCTTTCAGGTTTTAAGGCAATCCATCCTACCCAAAGAAGCTTAACATCATTATTATGAGTTTCATACTCACCTTATCAAGTCTGTAAGATTTAGGCACTTACAGTTAAAATGGAAATGTTGCTCCTCCAAAGGTCATATTCTTCCAAAGACCTCTCAATTCTCACCCAAATCAAGTATCCAGCCACCTCTTATCTTCTTCGTTGTGCATAAGGTAAATAAACTGCTATTTTTGGGGTTTGTACATAAGGTTTAGATGTGATTGAATTACAAGCCACAAGGTTTTTTTATAAATAGAATTCACATTGAATGGATGGCCTTATTGTCTGATTGACAGCCATTTCATGATGAAAAAAATACTTAACAATCAAAATTCATATTATTGTTCATCCGCCTTGAATGGTTCAGATCTTTGGAAGGTGGACTTAATTACAACATGTATCCATTTGATTTAGCCCACACCTCATGTTTATATTTGATGTTATTTTTCAATCTCTTTTTGGGGTTTGAGTGGAAGACTAATGGGTTCATGTGATCATATTTATATGAGCAAAGAGAACCTCGTTGAAGAGGGTCTGGGCCTCCTTCTTCTATGTGAGTTTATGTTTGTCCTTCCTTCTTGAATGGTTCAGATCTTTGAGAGCCAGCCCTAGATGGATTGGATATGTCTTTGATGATAGTGACGATGCTTTGGTTGTTGACATTTTTTTTTCTCTTTCTGGGTTAGGCTTGGTTGGGTTGAATTGATTTTAAAGAATATGAATCTATTTGAATTTGCTTACTCTGTGTAGAACATGATATTCATGGTAGCTTTGATTTATTCATTTTATTTTTTTCAATCTTTTAAGACTGGATTACTAGATGCATTGGTAACCTCAGTAAATTGTATTGGAGAGAAAACTTTAAGGGGTCAATCTAGGCATTTCTTCTGTTCTAAGCAGATAGGTTGTACCATGCCATTCTACCAGGAGTATTTGGATGTAGATATGACAAAAAATATCAATGCCTCAAGCTCTGCAGAATATATATGCATATGGTGATTTAAATACATTTAATATGGTATCTTAGGCAAGATATATTGAATGGGTTGTTTGTGGTGTATATATGTGCGTATGTATGACGCTAAATCTAAAATTGCTTGGCTTGTGAGTAGTTCTTCTTATCATGCAAATGCTGGTTTAAACTTTAAAAATGGGTTTCTCATAATATAAACCTATCCTAATTTCCAGGGCTATATCTAATTAAGCTTGGAGACAATGGTAGTTGATAGTCGATTGTTCATTATGAAAATCTATATCACATCATGGGATAAAAGATGAAAAAACATTTTTTTGCAGAAAAATGTCTCACTTTTCCATACAGTATCCACAAATAAGTGATTTAGTCATGTCATCTAAATGTAAATGCCCACAATTAATGTTTCTTTAACATGGATACCTACGCTTGTGGTTTTTACATCCAATTTTGCATATCCTGTCTATAAACCACAAATGGGATGGCTCCCATTGGACGACTCCCCCTGACCTTCCTGCTGCTGCTGCTGACTCCCTGCGTCTAGCTACCCAGCTCCTCTCTCTAGATCAGTCTTCTAAGGATTCTCTGCAATGGATCAACCACCAGGACAAAGGTCTCACTCTTAAGGAAGCTTGGCAATCTATCAGAACCAGCAACCCTTCCTCTTACTGGCTGAACTGGGCTCCTCTGGTCTGGAACTCCCTCCAACATCCCAGGATATCTTTCTTTGCCTGGAGATTGCTTCATGGAAAGACCCCCACTCAAGCCTGGGCTCAGCACACTGGAATCAGTTTGGCATCAAGGTGCAGTCTGTGCCATCAAGCTCAAGAGACTACCTTGCATCTCCTCTTCCTCTGCCCTTTCTCCTCTGGTACATGGATTTGGATCCTCTCCAAGGCAGGTTCGGCTGTTGCTGGTCCTCTCTATCCTTCCAAGATCTGGCATGCTCTCTCCCTCCACAGTGACATTCTGGCCTGCAAAGGAGCTGCTTCAATCTTTTTCTCAACTGCCTATGCTCTATGGAAATGTAGGAATGAAGCTTTCTTCTCGAATTCAAGAGCCTCCCAGACGAAGGTCCATTTATACTTGACTGAGCTCCTCTCTGCCTCTCTCAAGCGCATTAACAAACCTTTTTCTGGTAGATCTCTTAACCTTTTCTGTAAATTTTTGTTCCCAAACTCTTAAGCTTGGTCTGTGTTCTCCTGGCTTTTGTGGGTTCTTTTTTTGTTTGTTTTCTTTTCCTCTGTTGTAGCTCTCTGTGTTTCTTCTCTCCTAGGCCTCTTGGCTCTGTCTTCTTCCCCTTTCTTCTTTAATACAATTTGCCTTTCAGCAAAAAAAAAGTCTATAAACCACAAATGTAATATTTTAATGCTAATTTGAGAAAAATTATCAAGTGGGTTGCATTTGAGTAACTTTATTAAGTACTATTGTTACTATTATTTGGGCTGTAAAATGGCTTTTTATTACTTGGTGATGAAGCTATTTTGTGCATTTACTGTCAAAACTTGGAGATTTGATTCACTACTATAATGAGATTGCCTTTTAGAATTATATATGAACTCTACATTTAGGTATAATTTACTGATTATATCCATTGTAATTTTTATTTTTTGTTTTGAGAGGACATTGAGGTCATTGTTCTGAATGACTTAAACTTGATTTCCCTTACCAAGACCGAATCACTTAGTGGTCATGTGGGGATTGAGTCATATATTCATATTTAACCATTTTATGTGCCTTGCTCCATGTATTTAACTTTTCAGAACATGGCCCCAAGTAAAGAATGGATGACAGCACCAAGGCTTTCTGTTGAATACTTACAAGGCATTGAGTCATTCTTTGAGTTTGTAAGAGCTAATAAACACAAATTAGGAGGTGCTAATTGGTACTGCTGCCCTTGTGTCAAATGTCGAAATCTGATAGGAGGGAAAAAGACTTTAAGAGATATCCGTACACATTTAATATGTAACGGTATCGATACGACTTACACGACATGGTTCCACCATGGAGAAATGAATCCTTATAGTCTTGTAAATGAAGGAAATAGTAGTGGTAATGAAGTTGTGTTGCCAAGAATGGTTGATATGGTGAGTGATGTATTTGAGCATGTGCAAGACAATGACAAGGTTGAAGCTCAAGTGGGGGGTAATACATCTACAGATTGTGATGAAGCTAATGATGAAGAATTTTCTCAAGTTCAAAATGATTCACCATAAAATATTCGATACAAGAAGTTGAAGGATGATGCGATAAAGCCACTATATCCCTCATGTCACATTGAACATACAAAGTTGTCGGTAACGGTTGATTTGTTGAGCATGAAGGCTAGACATAAGTGGTCTAATAAGAGTTTAACTAAGTTGTTGCAATTGTTTAAAAATGTTTTACCTAGTGAGAACACCTTACCTGATAACACCTACACTGTGAAGAAGATGATCAATTCTTTACGTATGGAGTGTAAAATTATCCATGCATGCAAAAACGATTGCATACTTTATTGGAAAGAGAATGAAAATAGGGATGATTGTCCTACTTGTGGTGCAAGCAGGTGGAAACCGGAGAATATATCAAAGCCAAGAAGTAAACCTAAGCCGTGGAAGGAGTTAAGATATTTTCCATTAGCACCACAATTGCAAAGAATGTACAGTGTACCCTGGATTGCTGAGAGTATGACATGGCATGCAAATGCAAGCTTAGTACCAAACGAATCAATTATGCGTCATCCAATTGATTCCTCATGTTGGAAACAAGTAAATAAAAAATGGACTAACTTCGCATTAGAGGGGCGTAATGTTCGTCTGGGACTTGCAACGGATGGATTCAATCCTTTTGGGAACAATAATAACTCATATAGTTGCTGGCCTATTATGATTGTTCCATACAATCTTCCTCCATCCCTGTGCATGCGTAAAGAACTTATTATGTTGACATTATTGATTCCCGGGAAGAAGGGTCCAGGACATGACATTGATGTATACTTGCAGCCCTTGGTGGATGAGTTGAATGAATTGTGGTCCACCGGAGTCGTAACATATGACTCTTATAGTAAAAGTAGGTTCTCAATGAAAGCAATTTTGTTATGTGCTATACATGATTTTCCAGCATATGGCCATTTATCAGGGTGTAGGACCGCGGGAAAGTATGCTTGTCCTGTGTGTGGTGAGGGGACTGATTCAGTGCGGCTAAAATATGGAAAGAAGTTTGCTTACATGGGGCACAAAAAAACACCTAAAAGATATGAAGCATCCATTTAGGAGCCAAAAATCACAATTTAATGGGAAAGAATAACATGAAAAGCCCCCCAAGCGTTTGAGTGGAAGCAAGGCATTAAGAAAAATGGAAACTATTAAGACTACTTTCGGAAAGATAGTAGGAAAGAAAAGGAAGAGAAGTACGGATGACAATGAGCTCACCGTGTGGTCAAAGAGATCAATTTTTTTTAGTTACCTTATTGGAAGGTGTGCTATAATATATTCTTACTATTTAAGTGAAACTATATAATGAACTTTCATGCTAACATTAATATATAATTTTGTAGGATTTGCCCATTCGCCATAATCTGGATGTGATGCATGTAGAGAAAAACGTGGCAGAAAATCTAATTGCAACAATTATGAACATAAAGGATAAGACAAAGGATGATCTTAAAGCCCACAAAGACCTGAAGGATATGCGAATTAAGAAAAAGCTGTGGCCTGTGGAAAATAACGGAAAATTGACTTACCCGGATGCTCCTTACACTTTATCCTGACATGAGAAAGATTTTATATGTAAAACTTTATTTCATTTGAAGGTTCCCATCAAGTATAGTGATTGTTGGAAGCACAAGGTGAGCTTGGAGGGCAGAGAACTCAAAAACCTCAAGTCACATGATTATCACATTCTCATGCAGCAATTACTACCAGTGCTATTAATGCACGCATTTGAGTCACATAAGCTACTACATGCTGCTATTCGAAATCTATCAATATTCTTTAATGTCTTATGTTCAAAGGTTATCAATCATGAAGAACTTTTGAAGATAAAAGAAAGCATTGTAGAAACTCTATGTATCTTTGAAAGGTACTTCCCGCCTTCATTTTTTGTTTCCATGACACACCTTGTTGTTCATTTGGCGGAGGAGGCGCAACTTTACGGACCTGTTATATATAGATGGATGTATCCTTTTGAACGGTATGAAAATGCTCTAGTTAATTTTAATATGTTCTTTTTAATCCCTACTTTGTGTCGAAATCTAATTTAGATATCTTGTATTAGGAAGATGAAGGCATTTAAACGGTATGTGGTCAATCAGACATAACCAGAGGTTTCTATTACAGAATGCTTCCTTATGGAGGAGTCTATGTTATACGCCATGAATTACATGCCTAGCAGGGAAAAAAAGCCATAAGCAAGGACGGGGGATATAGATGGATGAGCATGGTACATATGCCTACCCTGTCGATAAGATAGGAAAGGTCTATAATCTTCAAAATGTACAGTACGAACAATCTTGCAAGTGGGTATTGTTTCATTCTATTGAGAATGCCGAATGGGAGAGGTAAGCATAATTTGGATCATATCCTATGTACTCCTTTCTTTGTCCAAAAGTGAAATCACATTGTACAAAATGAATACAGGAATTATGCTGTATACCTTCAAAGCCATAGTTCTAATGCAGGACATCGCAGAGGAAAAATGCAAACTGAAAAGGCATTGGATTACATTCCTTGGGTTAGAAAACAGTTAGAAAATGAAGAAAATTGTATCATCAAAAGACTTCTTGATCGACCAAGCTTTGAAGCCATCTCATATACTGCATATGCGATAAATGGTTATGTTTTTTATACAGCGGTTGCGGAAATGAATAAAACAACGCAAAACAGCAGAGTTTCGCTGAAGCATTGACTTGTTTCAGGTCAAATTCCAAGGACAAAAATCTTGTGCATGAAGAAGCCACTTACTACGGCATCATCAAACAAATTCTAGAATTGGACTATTATGACTTCAAAGGCATGTTGTCTTAGATGTTCCAAAGAGGTTAACTGAAGATGTGGATTCTTTTGAAGATCCCTTAGTATTTGAGCCAAAAATGAATGAAAATGCCCTAACACAAGCTTTACGAGATGATGTCATTAGTGATAATGATTAACCATGTATGGCTTTTAATATGCATATTCATTCTTTGTTTTTTTTTTTTTTTCCTTTCACATTCCTTTTTTAACACAAATGATTCTCTTACAATGCTTATGGAAAATTTTAAATCTAATACTTTTTTGTTGCAGGTACTATGTCAAATGAAATGGCATCGTCGGCATCGGCATCCACATCGGTTGTTCATGGATCTTCCATTGAGAGTACTTTCGTGAGTGCAATCATCTTTACCCATGAACCTTAATATTCCTTATATTCATTAATGATATTTGTAACAGTGGGTCGCACCAAGTTGACATTCACACCAGCTAGCCAGCCTATAGGGCCAAATGTTGCGTCCTTTTCCAGTTCCATAGGTCGGATTGTGAGGACCCATGTGCCACCGACCTACAACAGTTGGAAAGTTGTGCCTAATCAGCTTAAGGAGAATGTATGGCAGCATGTCCTTGTAAGTGCTTGTGCATTTTTAGTTGGTAATTTCTAATGTATTTTGGATTTGTTCATCTACATATTATATATGACTTTTTTTATCTTGTAAATGATGTCCTATGCAGACACTTTATGATGTTCCTCAATGCCATCGTCCATGTGTCCTTAAGAGGGCGAATGCGGTGTGGAGGGATTGGAAGTGGGGAGAAATTGAGGTTTCGCAAACAAAGAATTTTATTACAGATTTGAAGGACGATGTAGCAGAGGTATTTTCTTTTGTATTTTGTTATATGTTTTTTTTTTTTTTTGGTAGTTCTTTTTTAGATTTATTTAATAATTTATATATTACTCATTTTAGAAAAAAAATGGAGATTACATAACATGATATTTTAACTCTTTGTTATGAGCTCAAGCCAAAATGATTTTTTTAGTCCATTATTATATATATTATATATTATAGTCCAAAATGAAATCCCTAAAATCTCTCATTCAAGTGAAAATTGAAATTAAAATTGAACTCCAATTGCTCAATCAATTGCGAAATTGAGCTCCAATTTAGAAACTGAATCTTATACCTATAATATATAATGTCATCATAAAATCTAGGCTATTTTGACGTGGGGAGAAAGGAAGAGACGAGTTGCATAGATTTTAGGGGCATTCGGCGACGGGTCCCTGAACATTTCACTTTATTGCCTTAGATCCACAATCTTTTTTTCATAGTGTGATAGGTCCTTTTTTCAAATTTGAAGAGCTAAAATGTCTAATTTACCCATTATTCATAATTGTATCCCACGATTAGTGGGATATGCCATTAATAATGGTAACTATCATTTAATTGGCCATCATTAATGAAATCCCATTAATTAGATTTTCAAATAAATTCTAAAAAACACAAACAAATTTTCAAAAATACAAATAAATTTTAAAAGCGCAATAATTTCAAAAAAAGCAACAAATTTCAAAGAACATAGAGAAATTAACTCAAATAAATTTCAAAATATCCAAATAAATTTCAAAAAGTATAAATAAATTTCAAAAGATGCAAATAAATTTCAAAAAATATAAATAAATCCGAAAGAATGCAAATAAATTTCAAAAAATGAAATAATTTCAAAAAACGTAATAAATTTCAAAAGAACACAGAGAAATTGATGCAAATACATTTCAAAAGATCCAAATAAATTTCAAAAAATCTAAATAATTTCAAAAGATGAAAATCAATTTCAAAAGATCCAAATAAATTTAAAAAGATCCAAATAAATTCCAAAAGACGCAAATAAATTTCAAAAGATGTAAATAAAATTAAAAAATAAAAATAAATTTAAAAAATCGCAAATACATTCGCCAAAACTAGAATAAACTAATTTTCCAAATTTCAGAAAAATTTGTCAAAAACTCAAGATTTTTTTCAAAACTCAATTAAATTTATTTGAGAAAATAAAAAATCAATTTTAAAAGACACAAATAAAATTCAGAAACAAAAATAGATCTAAAAAATAAAAATGAATTTTCCAAAAAAACAAAAATTATCCGTTCAAAAGCTCAGTTAAAAATTTCAAAATAGAGATAAATTTTTCAGAAACTCAGCTATATGTTTCAAAAAATTCAAATAAATTTGAACAAAAACTCAGATAGATTTGTTCAAAACTCAAATAAATTTTTCTCAGAACTCAGATAAATAAATTTCAAAAAATCCAAATAAACTTCACAAAATGTAAATAAATTTCAAAAGACGCAAATAAGTTACAAAATGCGTCAATAAAATTAAAAATGAAAATAAATTGTAAAAAAGCACAAAAAAATTTCAAAAGACACAAACAAAATTAAAAAAAAACACAAATAGATTTCAAAAAAACGTAAATAGATTTGCCAAAAAACTCAGATAGATTTTTCAAAAGCTCAGATAAGTTTTTTTAAAAAAAACCCATATAAATTTGCCAAAAACACATATAACTTTGACAAAAATACAGATAAATCTAACAAAAACTCAGATAAATTTCACTAAAACTGAGATAAATTTCATAAAAACTCAGATAAATTTTACTAAAACTCACATAACTTTCACAAAAACTCAGATAAATCTCCGGGTCCCGCTACCTTTCTTCTCCAGTAAGGTCTACGACGATGGTGGATTTTGGTTGTCATGCTAGTTGAATGCCACTGGGCTTCTTGGCTGAGCTGGTTAGACCTGACCTGGAACCTACCCGAACCCAAAATTGGCCTGGTCTTAATCCATCGTTCTGTTTCTTCTTCTTCCTCGCCTCTGTTCCAAGACAGGCCTGGGCTCTTCTCACCCTACTTCCTCTAGCGATGGGCAGCCCCGGTAGGAGAGGTCCTCCGATTCGCTTCTCAGGCGATGGGTGAGAGCGTTGGAGATGAATCACTGCGATTTTGGATCCTCCGATCTCTGCAATGGGTTCCAAAATTGGCCTGGCTTCAATCCAGGCATTTCTTCTTCTTCCTTGCCTCTGCTCCGAGACAGGTTTGGGTTCTTCTTTCTCGCATGCTCCCTTTGGCGATGGGCAGTCCTGGTACAAGAGGTCCTCTGATTCGCTTCTCAAGCGACGGGTGAGAGCTCCGGAGATGAATCACTGTCATTTCGGATCCTCCGATCTCTGCGATGGGTTCTTAGGCGACTGGCAGAGAACATTCTTTATTTCTCGATTTTGTTCTGCAACCAGGACCAGAACGGCAGCCTCGTTGCCAATCGCTCCTCGTCTTCTCTTACCAGAACCACCGGAGTCTGGATCTTTTGTATCTCTATCTCTAATCGACGATCACCCCATAATCCGAAACTTCTGCAACGAAGTCCAGCCCAAGTGGACGATCTTTGAAAGAGGGGAACGGAAGATTTGAAATTTTGAAAATTTAAAATTTGATGCCTAATCAGTTGAAAAGGACAAATCAGTCATGGAGATTTTTTATAAGGACCTCTTGCCAAATTATGTCTCGCCGTATGGACTGCAAACCTTAATGAAAAAGTTGGTGGACTGGAGGCTTTACAAAACCGTTTTGAGGACCTCTGGCTAATTATCTCTAGATTTTAAGAAGAGAAAAATCGAGAGATTTTAGGGGGAGATATAATTAGATTTGAATTGAAATTCTTCTTAAATTAACTTGATCAGGTAGAATCTCTCCTATTTGATGTGACTCTTTGAGATGAAACTTTTCTTTAGATGGGACTTTTCAAATTGGTTAAACTAATCTAACTGGTCAAATTAATTGCAAAATTGAAAGCTAATCTGATGCTTTTCGAACAATCACAAAATCCATCATTCGATCACACATCAGTTAAATATTATATATGACTCATAATATATATTACTTATCAAATTTGAAGTAAAATACTCAACTAATTTCAAACAAATTAAAGTGCTCTCATTTTGAAATTAACAAATTATATTTCTTGATTATTATTATAGATTTTAATTTTTATTGCATTTTTTTACCATCTTAATATAACTTAGACTTAATATTATTTAAAAATTATTTTATTTTAAAATTATAAATTATACTGCCCGTGCTATTTGCTAGTTTTTATATATTATAGACATAAGATTCAATTTCGAAATTGAGTTCCAATTTTGCAATTGATTAAGAAATTGGAGCTTGATTTTGTCCGATTTCGCAATTGATTGTGAAATTAGAGCTTGATTTTGCAGTTGATTTGATCTGATTTCGGTTTAGAGAGAAACTTAAGTATTTTAGATTTTTATTGCAATTTGAATTATTATGGACTCTCTCTTGGACCTTATCTTATCTTATCAATTCATAATTCATCCATCCAAAGTCTCTTAAACTTTGAATCTTTTAAAAATTCAAATTTGATTTGGAGATTATTACCATACATTCTCCTTGTAAATAAACTTTGATATATAGTATCTAAAAATTGATAAATGAAATATTCTTTGATTTTAATTTACTTTCTTCTCATCAATTAATATAACCAAAAATAGCCCCAAATTGGATATAGTTTTATTTTTGGGCCCGCGCTAACTAGTTATTTATATATTATAGACGTAGGATCCGATTTGGCAATTGGAGTCCGATTTCGCAATTGATTGTGAAATTGGAGCTCAATTTCATTTCAATTGCAAAATTGGAACTCCAATTAAGATTTACATCGAGAGTCCACTTTTGTTCACCTTCTTTAGTTGAATTTAAAATTTTAAAATATCCGTTATGATTAGGAGATTAAAGAGTCTGGATGATGCAAGAATTATTGGGAGATTTGTTTTTACAAGTTTTGGGTATTGATTAATTTCTCCAAATTCAAAGTTATCCCTTAAATCAGTTGCTATCATCATCTAGAGTTTTATATGCTTCATCTACCGTGAGATCTACCTAATCTGGCCTTTCCAAATACTAATAGGAAACTTCAAAATTCAAATTTCTTAACCCATCCGTAAATCCTACTAAAACGTCTCTAACAAATAGGAGAGGATTATTTGGACGATAGGCTTCTCTTGCTGGTACATTTTTATTACAAAAATCAAAAAAATGATTTCGCTCTATGCTCCATGCAAGGACACGGAAGATCTTCATGTTCACAAGGCATAAATAAGTAAAAAGCACATCTTTACCACAAAGAACACATACCGGAGTCAGTACTACCCAGGCAAGACTTCTCACTTGTCAGGTTGAACAACCTAGTATATGTAAAAAAAAAAAAAAAAAAAAAACATTACATTTAGAACATACATGTTGAACATTTACACAAATTTTTTTTTTTGGGAAAAGCTCACTTCCACAAGTCCTGGGCAAAATCAAAAGACTCGGGCACAAGCCTCAAAAAAAATTTCAAAACTCTTTTAGTTTTCTTCCAATATCTCAAAGATTTTTTTCTTCCAATATCTCAATGATTTTTCTAATATGAATGTAAGAGATAATGAAGAATTTATTTTATATAGCATTATGTCATCATTCAAAAATCATGTATAAATGCAATTTTATCTAAACATAACAAATTTGTGACACTTTTAATATGATTGAACATAGAAATGTCAAATGGGCCAGGCCAGTCCGTTTCGTCACGGCTCGGCCTGCCAATCAATGGCCCGCCATGCCCATCACATAAAAAATAAGTATTAAAAAAAAGCATACGACAAAGATGACAGATCAAACTTTTACATATAAGAGATGATAATGGAGAAATCAAATTAAAATTCAAAAGCAGAAGAAAATAATACCTCACTCACTTTCAGAGAAGAGGAGATTCCTAGGGTTTGGGAGAGAAGAAATGGGGAAGGATTGGAGCATGGTCCAGTAACAGTGGGGCGATCAAGAAGCATAACAGCAGTTCTTCAACCCCTTTAACAAAGCTCCTCTCTGTTTGATTTGATGCTTCAAGCTCAATATTCCAAAGAATATTTCCAGTACTCATGAATTGATTGATGATCCCAACCAATCTATTCAGAATCTGAAGGCCCCTCAATGGATTGGTGCGTTAGCCCTTCTGACTCTAACATGTGACAATAGAATATTTAATTTCTTAACCGTCCATTAATTGAAATTGCCATCAACTCATATGGTTGGATAGATCTGTCCATCTATTCAACATGACCCACTCGCCTTCATGATAACTATCACTCTTGAGTTCTCATCAGGCTTACCACAGTGCCAACTGTTTTCACAAAATTCCTTCTCACTTGTTTGAAGATAAACGTTTCGAGGAAAAAAAAAAAAAATAACAACAATAATAATAATGCATTTTTTTCATCCTTACCTAGAAGATATTGATCACGACAACTATCTCCGATGTTAATCTTTAGTGGCAAAATGTCCAAGACTGAATGATCTCACTGTCAAAAGTCTTTTTTTCATCCTACCTAGAAGATGTTGATCTCTTTTTGTATATACTTTTGTAATGTGATGAATGCCCGTGTAATATCGGAAAGAAAAAAAAAATTAAAAGAGGCACGCCGAGCATGGCAGGCACGAAGGCACTGCCCAAGCATAAAGCCTATGAGATGCATGGGTTAAGTTTTATGCAAATTGAATAATGAATTAAGATCAATATTGAATTAAATATTAATTAATAATAATATTAATAATAATACTATTTGCTTAACCATCAAAATATAAACTCATACTTGCTTAACCAAACATGTTGGAATGCATTTTTGTGAAGGTGATCATCGATAGAAATATATATTTTTGAAAATTATATTCCATGTTGAAAGACATGTTCCTTTTGAAGGATCTAAAATCCAAATGAAAACTTTGATGTAAAATGGACATTTTTATCTCATTTTGAAATCATTATAGTATAATTTAATTTAATGAATAATAAGTATCATTTACAAAATCATATAAAATGTACAATTTTATCTCAGTTTCAAATCATTATAGTATAATTTAAATTAATGAATAATAAGCATCATTTACAAAATCATCTAGTACATTTACACATCATTGAAACAAACATGGTAAAATGAATCACATATGTAAATCATGCGAAAATTGTGTTATTAGACAAACGTTGTAAGAAAAATGCATATGTAAGCGTTACATACTTAGAATTTGAATATTTATCATTTATATGTATAAATTGTATTTACATATCCCATGCTTAAAAGACAAACGACACCTAAAGAGAAGATCAGAAACACGACGCTTTGAGAATGTTTCAAAGAGTTCTAATTCATATCATAAACTTGATATTGGCATGCTCATTCCTAAAAGCAAGGCCCACCTCATGGAAGGGAAAATAGATGTATCAAGGATCTTGTAGCCACTTCAGAAATACTCCTGTTTAAAGAGGAAAGTAAGAAGATGGAAAACAACCCACTTGTACAAGGGTTGGTTAAAATGCAACCCTCTATCCAAGGCCCACAGCCCTTTGATCTAAACCATTCACAAAATACATGTTTAAGAAAGTATTTTCAAGCATTTATTTGAAAATGTTGTAGGCATTGGGCAAATATAAGCAAAAGCCTTTTGAGATTGAGAAAAGGTGATATTGAAAGAATGAAATAGTTCTGCTAACTTTGAAATAGTTTTGTGGTATGAAATAGTTCCTTAGGCCCTGTTTGGACAATTAAATCCGTGGTGAAGTATGTTTATTCCGTACGCCAACGGATATAATTTATTCCTTACACTGTTTGGGTTGCAAATAGGCAGGCATGAGTGAGAAGAAAACAATTCACACCTCGAGGAGAAAACCACTGTGGCACGTCACTCCTTTCGCAGAACCATCACTTCTCCACTGGCACATGTAAAAAGAGTAAAAGAGGAATAGATGGATAACAGCCTCTTTGCCTACCCACTTGCTTATCTCCAGCGAAAATGTCCCTAGGTTTTGGCGTGCAGACTTCTCCATATCTTCTGCTATATCCCATCCTGCTAGAGGGTTGAATACGTCTACCAATCTTGAAAGGGAAGAGGAACATCAAACAAGAGTGAGAACGGTGGCGATTACACTGGACTCGATCTGTCTATCTCCATGCACAGAACGTACTCCTGCAGCCATTAAAAAAAATCAAATCACTGAGTAATGGCGTCGAACGAAGATCACTGCTAATACCTTCCTCTTTGGAAATTTGGTGAGTTAAATTAATACCCCAACAACCATCTTGAATGGTGCTGGCAGAATCATTGTTTTATAAAGTTCGTTTTGTTCTCTGTGTTTTTTCCATCATCTTCGAAGCAGGAAGACTCGCCCTGGGAACCAGTTGCACAGAGGTATGTCCGCATCTTAGAGACCTTTCCCTTTCTCTTCCTTCCGTCACAGACAGGGTCATATGGGTTTCGATTACCCCAACGAGTGATGCATCTAGATCACCTTATCTAAAATGTCGTCCTGGGTGGGGAATGGGTATCAACTTTTTGGAAGATTCAATATGAGTGTATTATGCAAAGTATGCTCTATTCACTGTATTGGTAAATCGTGTCCACATGAAGTTGGGTATTTTAATTTGGCGCTAACAAGGAATGAATATGTATATTGCGTGCTCAAGAAATGATTTGGGAATGGGTAGTAGACGTAGCTGCAAAAGAGGGGCTATTTGCACATCACTGTTTTAGTTGAAAAATGGACTTTGATAGAAAAGTGTGTGAACAAGATGGACAGTCTTTTGCAAATAGTCTCGATTATCTAAACAGTTTCTTATTTGGTTCATAAACGATGCTGGCATGCTTTGTGGTAGTTCGGTACATCTACTAATTTTTTGAATATTTGTTTTATATAGTTTTTTTTCTAAATTGATTAAATTGACTACTTACCACAGTGACCAGCACGAGCTCTTATTTCAACATCAAGGACTCATGTTGAAGGTCAATTTCTGTCTTGATTAGTTCATCCACATCCCTTCTGTTTTTATGTTCTTCTGCATAGTACTGTCAACTATGATGGATTTACTTACCTCATATGCTATTCCAAAAATTTGAGACTGTATGTTGGAATTTTGCCCTCATAACTGTCTCTGTTTCACATTGTTTTCCTATGTCATGCATCTAATAATCTTTGTGATGTCATATTTTAAATTGACTACTTGTTTTGTTGCATAATATTGTCAATGATGATGGGTTTAATTACTACTTCATATGCTATTCAGTAATAGGGATTGCATGTTTGATTGAAGCATTCATAAGTCTCTCTATTACACATTGTTTTTCTCTATGTTACGTCTAATAAGCTTTGTGAACGGCTCTCTATTTCAAATTGACTACTCCATATGTTCTCCTCCACAGTACTATTATGCTTGTTGGGTTTACTTGCTGCATATACTATTCAAAATTTGGGATTGCATGGACGAGTTAGGCTTCCATCAGTCTCTCTATCTCACATTGGTTTCCTATGTCGTACATTTAATAAACTTTGTGAACTGCCTCTCTTTATAAAATACTTTTGATTAGAAATGAATGGTTGGTTCATGGGTGAGAGAAGCATTGAGGCATAGCTAATGTGGCCAGGTATTCAAAGTGGCTGAATTCACTAAACTCAAATACTTTTGACAAAAGAAGCATGGAGGGTGCACCATCTACTGATTCTGATATCAGCCATGACAATGTGGAGATTGATAATCATAATAATGCAATTTTAAGTACAATGTGGGCCAGTGTATCTGCATGGAGGGAACAAATGTTGGTGTTGGCTTCTAGTTATGCTTCATCCAAGCGTAAGTTTAAGAAAAGAACTCGGGACCTTGCAAGATCCCAATTTATCACCACCTTAATAAATGGGAGGGATAGTGAGTGTATAAGTCAACTGAGAATGGACACTAGCACATTTAGGTTGCTATGTCAGTTATTGCGTGACAAAAAGTTGCTGAGAGACACTCGTCAAGTTTCTGTGGAAGAAGCTGTAGCAGGGTTCCTGCACACTATTGCACACAGTGTTAGAAACAGGACCAATAGTGTCAGGTTTTTTAGGTCAGGGGAAACCATTAGCAGGCACTTCCAAGAAGTTCTGTATGCAATAAATAGATTGGCACCTGATTATTTTGTTCAAGCTGGACCTCACACACCCAAAGGACCTTATGGATTTGAGGTAAATATGTTTTTCAAATTTCTTGTTTTCTATTTCTTGTTTCATTTCGATCAAGATATCATTAATATTCAAATATCCGAATAGGACTGCGTTGGAGCTCTTGACGGAACACTTGTTCCAGTACACGTTCCGACTGAAATACATGGGGCATTTCGGAACAGGAAGGGTGTTTTATCCCAAAATGTTCTGGGTGCATGTGGCTTTGATATGAATTTCCATTATGTTCTACCTGGATGGGAGGGATCCGCTACTGATGCAAGGGTTTTGCAAAATGCATTGTTGGGAGAAGATCCCTTAATTGTGCCACAAGGTAAACAATGTAATGTATTATATCTCATATATTTTGCCTTCCAATCTTTATTTTAACAAATCTTTCACTTTCATTGCGTACCACTAGGAAAGTATTACTTAGTAGATGCCAGTTATGCGAATGCACCTGGTTTTTTAGCTCCATATTGTGCAGTAAGATATCATTTGAGCGAATTCAGGGGGATGAACCCCCAAAATGAAAAGGAACTATTCAACAAGCGGCACTCACAAGCCCGCAATGTCATAGAGAGGACATTTGGGGTATTGAAGAACCGTTTCTGTGTTTTGAAGACGGCTACTCAATATCAGTACAACGACCAAGTGTCCATTGTGGTTGCTTGTTGTGTCTTGCACAATTTCATCAGAGCAAACTGTGTCGATTCAATAGATGGATTAGGTAACTGTTTGGAAGACGATAATGAAGCCAGCATGGGGTCAGGTGATTATGAAGATGATCCAATTGAAGACTCAACCAAACCAAATGAAAACCACGCACGGCCTTTGATGCTATACTCACAAAGTGAGCGGGATGCGTGGCATAGATTTCGGGATGACATTGCCAAGCGGCTATGGGATGACTATTGTATCAATGTCCATAGGCAATAGTTTGATGTACTATGTGTTTTCTTCTCCTGGAAATATGTAATCAGTTGGTCTATGCATGCTGTCATAGTTTGTGTGGTTAACAAAGGAAAAAATGTTACATTTGTTCAGCCTTTCTAATCGATACTGGCTATGTTTTGACAGTCTGTTAATCATCTCTGTTATATGTTGGTTTCTCTTTTTTTTTTGCAAGTAGCAATGTCGCCAAAGAAGAAGAATATCGCATTCAATGCAATGATGGATGAGGAATTGCTAGACTTGATGTACGAACAAGTCCTGTTGGGTCGAAAGGCTGATCGCGGTTTCAAGATGGATGCTTATAAGCACGTGGCTAGGATAATGACCGAGCACAGTGATGGCGTTTACATACTGACAAGCCAAGCCGTCCAAAATAGATGTAAGCATTTGAAAAAGAACTATGCCATAGTAACTGAGATGCTCAATGCCTCTGGATTTGGGTACGATAATACTACGAAACGCATTATTGTAGAGGACGATGTGTGGACAGCTTGGATCCAGGTTCGCTGTCTTTACATTAAATTCGCATTGCCTATTGTTTATAATCAGATCTCAATGCGTTCATAATTTGTGCCTCCGCATCAAACAGGGCCATCCGAAGGCGTTGCCATACAAGAGTTCCACCATTGATTATGATAAGCTGACTATCTGTTTTGGGAAGGATGTTGCAACAGGACAGTATGCGAGATCTACCAGCACAGCTCCAAGTCGCCAGTCTACTGAATCCGGGGCTGCAAACTTCACCCCATTGCATCTTGATTCTGATGTGGGTTTGACTAATCAGCTAGGGGGTGTTAGAATCCAATCGTCCAGCGTAGAGGCCTCCTCAAGGCGTATGAATCCGCGTAAACGAAACTCTGAACTTCTGGAAATTATCCAGTGTATTGAAAGATCATCTGAAGGTCTGACAACAGCCATTCGTGATGTAGTTGATACTATTCGATTGCCCAAAAAGCAGCATTCCATGCAAATCTTGGTGGAGTTGCGTGGGATCCCAGCGCTGAGTAGTTTGGATGTCGAATTAGCTCATGAGTGGTTGACCGTGCATCAAGATATGGCTACTGTCTTCATCACTGCTGATAACAAGGAAGAATGGATTCTGAGACAGATGAATAGGATTCGTGATTCGCTGCGGTTTTAGGAGTTGTTGAAGGCTGGTGGAGGGATATTGGATTTTATATGTTGTGTCCATCCTAGGATGCAAACATTATATTTTGTCTGAGTACCTCCTGCTGGAAGTATCATATCTGATTTCCCTTCTGTGTTGCACTTATGCTTGTTCTGACTATATGGCCTAGAAGTAGTGTTTGGACACTTTCGATATATATATATATATCGTTCTTAATTTAGTGGTTGTGATATTAGTTGACTATGAACATGGAACCGAACTATCTTATTAACTTATTGACGACTTGAATTATCTACAACCATGCATCTAATATTTTTTTAATTGTCCAATAATCTATTATTTGCTCATCTTCATTGTATATATGATGTGGATATTATCTTATCTAGGTTGCTGCCACGGCAAATGGGTCGCTTCCATTATTATGTGGTTTACAGGGGACGCCAGCCTGGTATTTACCAGACTTGGACTGAATGCAAATCACAAGTCCTTGGTTACCCGAATGCTGAATTCAAGGGATTCAGCTCTGTAGAAGAGGCAAGGGTAAGTTTCATGAACTACCATGGACAAGCTAAATTGATTCCAGAACCAGCAAGTCTGCCTTCACCGAAGACGTGCAGAAGATTTGAGCGGAATCAAGTTCGAGGAGAGGCTCTTCTTTGTATTATTATTGGCCTCCTTTGTTTCATATGTTTTCTGTGGTGCTTCTCTATCTATCTTTATATGCTTTCGCATTAGAATACACTTGGCATGTTTGTTGTTTTGTTCTCTATTTTGTATGCTTGTTATTATGCAGGACTAATACACGTTGGCCT
This sequence comes from Cinnamomum chago, assembly GCA_038049695.1. NCBI lineage: Eukaryota > Viridiplantae > Streptophyta > Magnoliopsida > Laurales > Lauraceae > Cinnamomum > Cinnamomum chago. Next base: position 86,518,145 of record CP142451.1, read on the forward strand.
TGGTGACTTGTTATGCTCCGCAACATTCCATTGTGTCACTGTCTTCGTCGTATATAGATGTTTGAAACTATGCTGATATGGATGGTTGCAATATTTCTTTTTTGTATGGTAACACTCTGCCTTTTTGTAATTCAGTATACAATTACTTTCTGTATTTTTTGGGGTAGGAAGGGAATGCCTGTATGAACTCTTCAGTTATGAATCATCTTTAGAAGTGATAGATATTTGGACTCTTTTGGACTATATGTTTTCCATATTTGCTGGTATTGAGTGCACAGTTTGCGCACATTGATATGTGAATGTAGCAGCACTTTTGTTTTACATTTGAAATATGCAGGGAATACCATCTCATTGTCCCTTGAAACCAGACAATCAGGTACTGACCGATTCACCTAGGATATCCTCCTGTCAATTTTGCTGCAATTCTATATATCCAATTGTGATTTCTGTAATGAGAAATTTTTTTCTGGTGCAGGATATACAAATTTAGGTTGGTATTTTAGAAGATCCTTCTAATCAGCAAATTGTGTTCACAGACGGCTTTCCTCTTCTAGACCATACGGCAACTTGCCATTTGAAAACAACCCATTGTTACATTATTTACAATTCCAGACGAAACTGCTGTTTGAAGCCATCTAATGTAGCCATGGTGTGATTAACAGTCTCGGCACAGCATTCATTGAATACATGGCAGAAGTTCACAAGGGAAAACAGAAAGAGTTGCTGCTGCCCTGGGTTCAAAGTATCCAATTATCTGACAGCAATTTAAACATCAGATGTGTGCAAATAATCTTAGGTTCTGGACCACTGTATTGAGTTCAATTTTTTCTGTAACTATTGATCATTGTATCCATCAGTGCAAAAATAGGGTTGTATTTATCTTTACATACTTGTCATAGTCTCCATTAGTACATCAATATGGATGTACTCTTTTCAATGTTGTATTTCAGACAAAATCAACCGTTTGTGATTTTGATTGAGAGAATCAGAAGCTTTCTTATTTTCTGTTTCAGTCATACAGTCTGAATTGAGTCAATGGTTTGTACATTATCTGTGCTCTCTCCTTTCAAATATGATATTAATAAGCATTACATCACAGGGAACATGGCAGCAGTAGTATATGTCGGTAAGTCCAAGTTGGTGCATAACATTTCCGGGCCTGGCTACTGTGTTGATTACATCCATCATTTGCCCACAGTCGTTACCCCCGTAAGGATGGTTGTAATGTTTTTACTTTGGTGCATATGCACCATAGGCAGGGGCATTCCCAGAACCAGTAAAAATCAATGCCCAATCTCCTCATTAAATAAATGACAAAATTATTTCGTAATTGGAATTGAACGCATATCTTGATTAACACAAGAAAACCGGCTTTAAATTTTTTTTGTTCATAACATGCATTGAAGAGTACTGCACCACAACCGTTCCAAACAGGGTGAGGTAAAGGCCATTCATTTTACTACATGCATCCAAACACTCTTTTCATATCACCCAAGGTCAACTCTACTTTCAACCTTCCACAACTTTTCCTCGATGTGACACTTCACCCTACTTCACTTTATAGAAGTTAACATCCAAACATGCCCTTAGGGAACACTTGATAGATGTAATTTTGCTGATAAGGTTTAAGTTAAATGGGATGAACAGTAGTTTGTGGGACATTTAAAATAGTTCTTTAGAGAAGATTTGATAGATTTGATTTTATTGAGAAGGTTTAGGGAATTTAAATGGGATGTAAGTTTTTTAGAGAAGATTTGATATATTTAATATTATTGATAAGGATGTACGGTTGTGTAGCTTTTGTACAAGATTTGAAATCTTAAGAGGATGTGATGAGTAGTGCCATGTGGCATATGGTCAATAAAGAAAGAAAGCGCCACGTGTCACACCCAACGCAGGCCATTATAGAGAAATAATTACAATTTCAAATATAAATATTTATAAACACTGAAATAAATTATAAATGAATATTAACATATAATTTATAATACAAACACAATTAAAATTAAAATTATCAAATCAAATTATCTAATATGTGATATTGAAAGAATGTCTGGTCCAAGAAAATGAAAAAGTTGAAGAGTAATTATGAATAATATAACATATAATGAAGAATAAAATATATAAAATAATAACTAATTATTTTGAATCTAATTTGACCAAGCTTTTTAATTTTGACCGAAAGTTATTTTCGGTTTCTACAACTGCTAACATACTCTTCCACCACTTTCTACTAATATACTTTCCTCCACTTATGGACTCTCTTCTTCCCTGTTTCTAACGTACATAGAATCCTACCTTTCATGCAAATACCCATGATTAGCACGGTTTTTTGTGCTCGTCCAATATTAGACCTCATTAAGCAGAATTTGGATTGTTGATGTGATTTGGTGTAATCTGAAACCTCATTGAGAGAATGACATAATTTGTTGTTAAAACAAAGCAAATCCATTTTACATTTATAGCTGTCTTGGTCTTCCAGTAGTGTTGTCATGCCCCTTTGGGTTTGATCCTACAAATATATATATATATATATATATATATATATATATATATATATATATATATATATATATATATATATATATATATATATATATAACCCTCCAGTCATGTTAGATAGACATCTTCTCATGTCGTAAGCGTTGAAATGGGTCTAATTCAAAGCAATCATATGCATTTCAATCTTTAAACGTCCTAAAAAAATGGGTATAGTCAGTCATGTATAGCATTGTCAATCCAGTCACATCTTCAAAATAAGTTGGTCTGTCCTACTTGCATGTGACATGGTCATATACATTAGCTTTCACTTTTCTTGTTAAAATATATTTAATTGTGTACAAAAAGCATAGATCCACATTCACATGTCATCAAGTCCCTATTTGATTCCCTCATTCTGATGTTACATGATCATGTTGTATTGTAAAAAAAGAATTGACTCCCACATCCAAAGTGAGTTCAACCCTTTTCTTTTATCCTTCTTTAAGGTTTAGTTCCTAATCTCACATGCTTATGCTTACCAACTTAGTCGTTTTTCTTGGAAGGTGGGATTAACCACATGCATATGCATCTTATCCTTCTCTCTCTGTTGTTAAAATTAGTTTTATGTCTATTCAGTAGCTGTCTTACCTTGTTTCATTGAATCCTGCATTCTGCTTTTATTTTAAGATTCACTCATGTAAAATGAAACAAAACAGATACTTTTAAGATTTAGCATACGCTAAAGATTAATTTTGAGTATAGGGCTTTTGGTTCAAGGCCTATTTGTTTGCATATTAGAATACATTAGAATTAAATAAATAGGAATCCATGGTTGAATGAGCTCCAACAAATGATTATTAAAACGTGAAGCACAAACATTATTAGCTGAGGGGTGAAGGACTTGAAGATGGCAATGTAGATTGGACCTGTACTCTCCTTGGATTTGAATTAATAGGATGATGGCTGGATTTTCATTTCTGATCTACCCTTGATTCACTTTTCAGTAAGGGGGAGGTTATTTGATGGCCAAATTTTTGTATATGCAACGTGGAGATTAACTTTTAACCACTTCTGGCATGAATTCCTATGCATTTCAATTCCTATGTATTCATGCAAACAAACAGTCCCCTTAATAAGAATCAGATGACTCCTAAAAACCTCGATGGGTCCCTGAAGAATCAGCTGAAACCAAGCTTAGAAGAGAAATCCTTGTACACATGAAACCATATAAACTAGGCCTAATCTATGAGTTAATATAAACCTGCATGCCGAAAAGAGTACTCAAATGCAGCCTTGTCCATTGACATCTAAAACTTTAAGAACAGTAAAAGGAAAGATTATTACTCAAATGAGGAATACTCCATTGCCAATCCATGGTTGGCTCAATGGTGAGGCACCCTCATGTTCAAAGAAACGTCTAGCATTCCATCTCGGTTCATAGCGCTGGTGGTTAGGAACTTCACTAGAGTGTGTGAGTGGGTGCGAGTTGTACTGGAAAACAAAAAAGAACAAAAAAAGAAAAATGAGGAATACTCCAATGGTCCATTGCGATAAAGTTATGGTGCTGAAAGTGGCACTGGATGTGGTGATTACCAATTCAATCAATCTAGACCATACATTTAATCTTTTCGACACTCTATGGGCCATTGGGAGCAACCATATTATATTAAAAATGCTATGGGCCATAAATTTAATCTTCTTTGAAGGAGTCCAGATTCCAAGCCTTTGAATGGTTGGGATTTTGGTAAATATTAGTGTTCTTCAGAATATAGGCAATGGATTGTTAAATTGATTATTTGACCTGCATTTCTCCTATGACTGCTCCCAGCCACTGCGCAGACTAATTGAATAGTCTAGATGATCTAATTTCATATGATTTCTGCTCGGCAAACAATAAAAATGTCTCGCAGTCTACAAACAATTGAATGGGAGAAACCAGAAAAATGGATAGTTTGGATCAATTAAATGGACCGCCCATATTCGATATCCCTTGGTATTACTACTATTTTTATGTTTATTATCATTTTATGATTTCTGAAGACATTTAGATATAAATATACACTTACCATGAGAATATTTCTCAACTATATTGTGGGTATTGGGTTTAAAAAAAATGCAATTTCCCAACCCACAATAATGTGAGCAAGATACATTGGTTACAGTAAGTAATGGAAATGACAATATACTGGGAACAAACAATCTAGATACTATTGCTGAAGAAAGATTACAACAGTTATTACAACACAGAAGTTCTTTGTAATAGAGCATAGAGAATGAAAAATTCCCTCTATCCACAAAAAAAAAAAAAAAAAAGTCCTGTTACTGGTCATGGGAAACCAAAAAAAGGATAAGAAGGATTCCTAATCACAGCACACTCAAAGCAGACATATCAGCTGGTTCTAAACCTTACATTGCATTTAGGAAACATGTGATGGGTTGAAGCACCCAGAGAGGTCCATGTCAAAAGAACTAAGTCCTAAGCTACACAGGCACTTCCACATACGATATTCCTGCAGGAACAAATAAGATTATTAATTAAAAGGTCAAGTGTAGTTTGTAGTGATGACATCATCATGCTATATAAGAAGATAAAATACAAACTCAGCCTAAATTGCTGTAGCTACAAATTGTGCTAGCAATCTGTACATATATCATCATCATTATCGTTGTCGTCATCAAAGCTTTGTCCCAACTATGATGGGATCAGTTACATGAATTCTGTGTATAATTTTGACAGGTAGCATAACTTGAACCCACACTATTAATGTTGCAATAGTGAGCACCTTCGACATACGATATTCCTAAGCTAAACAGGCACTCAAAGAGGTCCATGTCAAAAGAACTAAGTCCTGAGCTACATAGACACTTCCACATACGATATTCCTGCAGGAACAAATAAGATGATTAATTAAAAGGCTAAGTGTAGTTTGTAGTGATGGCATCATCATGCTATATGAGAAGATAAAATACAAACTCAGCCTCAATTGCTGTAGTTACAAATTGTGCTAGCACTCTGTACATATATCATCATCAAAGCCCTTTCCCAACTATGTGGAGTCAGTTACGTGAATTCTGCACATATTTTTGACAGGTAACATGGCTTGAACCCACACCTTTTTTTTGGTAATCAGTCCACATCGTGAATGTTGCAATAGTGAACACCTTCTAGTGTGCCCTGGGCTCTTGTCAGCACTCTGTACATTTGTGGTACAGTGCAAAACAAAAGTTCACTGCTACATTTTCATCTTCGATCAATTTCATCTACTCTTCACTCATTCTTAAAGTTCAGATCATCAGTAAAATACCCAATGCAATTCATCATTTTCTTCGCAAGGAAAAAGTCAGTCGGTCCTCTACTTCTTGGACCATTCAGCCCCAAGTCAACAAAGTCGCATCCTTAGAATCCATTAGAGCACTTTCATTCATTAGAAACAACTTCTGCACATGTGATCCTCAAGAACCTCAATTCATTGTGTGCAAAGATGAATTGACGAAGATGATTGAAACTTGAAGACTAAAATACCAAATGCAATTCATCATATTCCGCACAAGGAAAAATTCGGTCGGTTCTCTACTTCTTGGACCATTCAGCTGTTAATAAGGCCCAAGGCCCATGAGAAAGTCCATCACATAAATCTCACGTGGATTGATTGGGTTGTATAATAACAACTGTACATATTCTTTAATCAGTTTTAGTTAGTTTCCTTCTTAACTTATGATTGATGTAATTAGTTTCCTTCCAAAATTAGAACCTTGATTAAAGGCATGTAAATACCTATAAATTGAGAGTTGATCTCCAAAGGAGAGACAGAATAATACAATTCAATTCATAGACTTCTTGAAATTGTCATGGTATCAGAGCAAAGTTCAAGAAAACCTTGTTTTTTGATCTTACATAGTATCAAGGCAACAAGAGATCATCACTGATCATCCCTGATCATCACAAATCATCTCAGATCAAGACGTGGCCCACTTCAGATCGTCATCAACCCCTCTAGAAATCTCTTCCATCCTGGTCGATTGGAATTCTCCAGTTTTTTGGTTATTTTTTCAAGATTTTATGATCATCAGAGGTAGGCCATCTACTAATTTCTAGGATTTTTCAACTTTCTCCACAAGATTCAATCTCAGCCGTCCAGAATCTCAAATCTTGATCTGTTTTGAGAAATTCTTCTTCCATCAGTTACGGAATTTATATACCCTCTCATCCCTTACTTTTGATCTGTCCAAAGATCATTAAGTGGGGCCCACGTGGAGGATATCCCACTGCCGAGCCTGGACGACTTTGCCAGCGACCTCTTCCTGTTGCGTCAGAGACATACATCTTGGTGGCCCACCCTTGATCAATCAGATCAACTTCAGAAATCATCCCTTCATGGTCGCCTGATATTTCTAGGAATATTGGCGATTTTTTTAGGATTTTTCAGCACCTCCAGGTAGGTCTTCTACTGCATTCAGTGAAAAATCAGGTTTATTAATCTGTTTTCATCTCAGTCGTCCAAAAAGTTGGATCTTGACTGTTTTTGGATGCCTCTTCTTCCATAAGTTGCGAAAATATTATGTGCTTTCATCCCTATCCTCTGATTTGCCAACTGATCTTCTGGTGGGGCCCACGTCCAAAACCCAACACAATAATTTGGGTTGACAGTCCTGTTTAGGGCTCAATCTTCTAGGACACTGTTCTGGGAATATTCTGGGACACTGTTCTGGATCAATTTGCTTTGTGGGAATAGTACACTGCTGTACTACTGTCTACTGCTGGTTGTTCTCACTTGGCATTCTCTGTTCAATCGATTTGTTTCCAATTTCGTCTACGATGGAAAAATCTGAAGTTACCTTGACCAGATTCACGGGAAAAAATTACCCCGCTTGGTCTTTCCAATTCCAAATCTACCTTGAAGCTAAGGAATTATGGGGCTATATTTCTGGATCTAACCCTACACCCACTGATGATGAGAAGAAGATGTCCACTTGGCATACCAAAGATGCCAAAATCAAATCATGGATCCTTGGCTCCGTTGAGCCACATCTGATAATGAATCTCAAACCATACCTCACTTCTAAAGACATGTGGGGGTATCTGCAGCAAGTATACCATCAAGATAACTTAGTACGTCAATTTCATCTTGAATGTGTGGTTGCTGAATATGCACAAGGGACATTGTCGATCCAAGACTACTATTCTGGATTCCGGACCCTATGGTCGGAATACGATAGTATTAAGTATGCCGATGTGGCTGCCAACGTTTCGATCGTCACTCGCGATCTTCAGGCCTTTAGTCAGCGGGATCAATTTTTGATGAAATTACGGAATGAATATGAAAGTGTCCGATCCGCCCTAATGAATCGAACACCTCTACCTTCCTTGGTTGTCTGCTTAAATGAACTCTTACGCGAGGAACAGCACATGGCAACCTCGGCCCATATGGCTCAACAGAAGACTGAGACTTATTCAGTAGCGTTCTCAGCCAATAAAGCTTCTCAGCCTACGCCTCGAGACTTGAGCAAAACACAGTGCTACAGTTGTCAAAAATTTGGACATCTTGCATCTCAATGCAAACAGAAAGTCTCCAGTTACTGTAAAAAGTCGGGACATATCATCTCTGAATGTCGCCACCGCCCACCACGCCCGTCCCCACAGACTACGCAATCTCAGTAGTATCAAACTCCCCGGACTTTGCAGTATCTGTCAATCCAAGCCCAAGCAAGCCCAGGCCCATTCTGGGCCCAGACTTCATATATTACTTAGTCAAAGCTTCTTAGTTTGTAAAACAGTTTTTTAGGATCTGATTAGTGATACTTACATGTAATCAGGGATTTCATCCCCTTTATAATGAGAAGAACAGTCGACTAAGAAGGTCACTGCATTCAGCATATCTCTTCAGAATTCTTTCCATCTCTCTAAATGATATGGTATCAGTCTATCAAAGCCTTGATATCTAGATCATTCAAGGCATCTTCCACGTCTGGATCATCCTAGATCCCAGATCATCTCCCATCCGATGTGGCCCACCTGAGATCTTCTTCATCAACTCAGCGGAACCAGACCATGTTGGTCGACTGGAAATGCCTGTATTTATGGTGATTTTTCAGGAATTTATTTCCCATCAGAAGTAGGTTTTCCATCGCAATTTCTGGTACGTCAGATTTCTCGATCTGATTTCATCTCGGCCGTCTAAAATCAAGGATCTTGGTGATTTTTGGCTGAATCTTCTTCCCTCACTTGCGAAAATTTGTTGTGCCTTCATCCCCGACCTCTGATCTGTCCTATGATGATCTGGTGGGGCTTCCGTTTATGGAATCATACTGACAAAGTGGTCGTCAGTCAGTTTTAGTGCAGATCTGTGCACTGTTTCGATTGCACCTTCTCTATTTGTGCATCTTCTTCATTATCAAACACATATTCTTCACTGGAAGACATTTTCTCCCACCTGATAGTCTGTGATCATCCCTGATCATCTCCAATCAGCCGTGTCCCACCTGCGATCATCAACCTCATATCAGCGGAAGCAGCTCATCTTGGTCGCCTGGGTCTCTTCTTATTTCTGGACATTTTTTCAAGATTTATGGATCATCAGAGGTAGGCCTTTTACTATTTTTTGTGGAAATTCAGTTTTATCAACTTGTTTTCATCTCAGCCGTCCAGAATTTTGGATTCCCGTTGGTTCTGTCTGGGACCACTTCCATTAGGTGCGAAAATAGTCCACCCTTCCATCCCCACCCTTTGATCTGGCCATTGATCAGTTGCTGGGGAACACATGGGAATCTACCCACTGAACGACAGGGACGACTTGCACTCTGTTGTGAGTTTTTTTTGTTTTGGCTATTTTTTATGCTACAGTACTGTGCTGTGTGATATCTGCACTATGGTCGTGTTTCTGCTGCTGGAGAAAATTGCATTTTCTTCTCAATATAGCAACTGTGAGAATTTTTTTTCTGGTCCGGCTGTTCTCTGTTCTTGTTCATTCCGGTGTGAAGTTTTTTTTCTCTCTGTCTGCTCATCATGGAAAAATCTGACATTAAAATGATTAGATTTGATGGAAACAATTATACCTCCTGAGCCTTCCAATTTCAAATTTACTTAGAAGGCAAGGAACTCTGGTCATATATTGATGGATCTAAACTTATACCGGCAGAAGATGACAAATAGATTTTAGCTTGGAAAACTAAGGATGCTAAAATCAAAACCTGGTTGTTAGGCTCGGTTAAGCCCCATTTTATCCTCAACCTCCGACCTTGCAAAACTGCCAGGGAAATGTGGGATTATCTTAAGAAGATCTATCAACAAGGCAATGCTGCCCGTCAATTTCAATTGGAACTTGACATTTCTCAATTCACTCAAGGCACCCAGTCTATTCAGGAGTATTACAATGGTTTTCGACGACTGTGGTCAGAATGTGATGAGATTAAGTTTGCCAAGGTGTCTGATGCACTCCTACCTGAACTCCTTCCCTTACAACAAAGTAGCCATCGGGATCAGTTTCTGATGAAACTTCGTCGGGAGTTTGAGACAGTTCGCTCTAACTTAATGAGCAGGGCTCTTCCCAGCTTGGATGACTGTCTTCAGGAGCTTCTGCGGGAAGAACAGCGTCTGGTCACGAAAACTACTCTGGAACAACAGGGTTCTACTGAGGCTCCGCTTGCCTATGTTGCTACCACCAGACCATCTCCCCGGGATATCAGTAAAGTTCAGTGCCATAACTGCAAGAAATATGGTCACTACGCAAATCAATGCAAGGCAAAAATCTGCCGATATTGTAAGGCAGGTCATGTTATTGAAGAATGCCGGAAGAAGAATCGCAATTCTACTTCCCGCAATTATGTGCAGTCAGGCCCTGGTACTTCCACCGTGTCGTCAGCTCCCACTGCTTATACAATAACCACTCCACCATATGCATCATCTGACTTCAGTGGTTCTCTGCATTATGATTCATCCTCACAGCCTGGTTCCTCATCACAATCTGCGTCTCCAACTCCTCTCACCCCTGAGATGGTTAACCAAATGATCATCAATGCCTTGGCATCCATGAACATCACAGGTACTGATTCCTCTCTTTCCAATACATGGTACTTAGATTCTGGTGCAAGTAACCATATGACCTCTTCACCCATAACATTATAGAATGTCGTTCCTTACACTGGTCATCTCACTGTTCAAGCTGCCATTGCATGCCGACAATACTGGGGCTATCCGAATAACTGAAAATCCAGTATTCCATGAACGCACCAAGCATATTGAAGTTGACAGCCACTTTATTCGGGATGAATTTAAGCGGGATGTCATTAGTCTACCTCATGTCCCTACAGAGTTTCAGTTTGCAGATATCTTCACAAAGGGACTTCCTCGGCCTCGACATCAATTTCTTGTTTCCAAATTGCTGCTTTATGACTCCCCAGCATCAATTTGAGGGGGGGTGTCAATCCAAGCCCAAGCAAGCCCAGGCCCATTCTGGGCCAGACTTCATATATTACTTAGTCAAAGCTGCTTAGTTTGTAAAACAGTTTTTTAGGATCTGATTAGTGATACTTACATGTAATCAGGGATTTCATCCCCTTTATAATGAGAAGAACAGTCGACTAAGAAGGTCACTGCATTCAGCACATCTCTTCAGAATTCTTTCCATCTCTCTAAATGATAGTATCAGCCTCCGCAGTCTCCGACTCCACATGCTTATGTTGCTTCTTCAGTTATGCCTGCTACCCCATCTACACCCGCACAGCCTGGGCCCTCATCATCTCTCACTCCTGAGCTAGTTCAACAAATGATTCTCAGTGCCTTCTCTGCTTTTGGTTTCTCAGGTACGTCATCTCCATCTTCAACTTGGTTCCTTGATTCTGGGGCGTCTAATCATATGACGCATTCCCGTTCCTCACTCTCCAATGTGACAAAATACAATGGCAATCTTCATATACAAACTGCTAATGGAGGCGACGTACCCATTACTGCTCTCAGAGATATCACCGGTCCTCTTCCTTTAAACAATGTTTACCTTTGTCCCAATTTAACTTCAAACCTATTATCAGTTGGACAACTTGTTGAAAATAATTGTAAAATCCCTTTCTCTTCTTCTGGTTGTGTTGTGCAGGACCAGATGTCTGGGAAGGAGATCGCGAGGGGGCCTAAGTGTGGACGCTTGTTTCCGCTGGATTTTAAAAAGCTTTCTAGGAATATATTTGACAATGATGTCTTTTGTTTTTCTATTAGAGATAACTGCCAATTGTGGCATAATAGACTTGGCCATCCTAAATCCAAAGTTTTATCCCTTCTGTTAAATTCTGGTTTATTAAATAAAACTCCTGGTTTATCTTCTTGTGTGCCTTTTAATTGTGCTACTTCTAAAATGGGAAAGAACAAAACTCTTCCTTTTCCTATTTCTACTTCACACATCACTAAATGTTTTGATTTGGTTCATAGCGATGTATGGGGAATTGCTCCAACTCTTTCTCATGCTCACTATAAATACTTCATGACTTTTATTGATGATTTCAGTCGGTTCACATGGGTTTACTTTCTGCATTCCAAATCTGATGTCTTTACTGTTTTTAAATTTTTCTTGGCTTATGTTGAGACTCAATTTTCCACCTGCATTAAAATCTTGCGATCTAATTCAAGCAGGGAATATGTCTTCTGATTTTCAAAAGTTTTTGCAAACCAAAGGCATTATTTCTCAATGAACTTGTCCTTATATTCCACAACAGAATGGAGTCGCTGAATGAAAGAATAGACATCTCCTTGATGTCACTCGTTCCCTTCTGCTTGAATCATCGGTTCCTATCCGTTTTTGGGTTAAGGCATTGGCTACTGCAGCTCATCTTATCAATCGCATGCCCTCAACCTCTCTTGAAAATCAGAGCCCATATTACCGGTTGTACATGACATCTCCATCCTATGATGACCTTCATGTTTTTGGGACAATTTGCTTTGTGCATTTGCCTCCTTCGGAAAGGACCAAACTAACAGCTCAGTCAGCTAAGTGTGCCTTTAGGATATGCACCCTTCTAGAAAGGGTTCCTTTGCTATGATCCCAACATTCGTCGCATCCGTACCTCTAGGAATGTTATGTTTTTTTAAAACAGGTATTTTTTCCACCAACACCTTGATCCTCCGGACCCCTAATTTGTTTCCTTACCTGGTTTTTCTGAAAACAAATCTCTTGTTTGATTTAATCCTAACTTTGTGTATCACAGACGGAACAAAGATGCGCCTACAGGTACTCCCCCTCTTGATCTTCCTCCGGCATCGGGTCCGCCTCCGGAACCTGGTCCCTCCGGCCCTCCTTCATTGCGTCGCTCCACTCGCATTTCAGTCCGGCTAGACCGCTATGGGTTCTCTCATACTTCCTTAATGGCCACTTTGTCGTCCTCTTCCATCCCGCAATCCTATTCTCAGGTTGTGCAGCACCAATGTTGGAACCAGGCTATGCAAGAGGAATTGGAGACTTTATAACAGAATCACACATGGGATGTTGCCCAGTCTCCTATGAATGTCAAACCTATTGGCTGTAAGTGGATTTTTTCTCTCAAGTTAAAATCCGATGGCACATTGGATAGATATAAGGCACGTCTCATCGCTCTTGGAAATCGGCAGAAATACGGCATCGATTATAATGAAACGTTTGCTCCCGTCGCCAAAATGACCACAGTTCGCATCATTCTTGTTGTTGCTGCATCTCAGTCTTGGCCTCTATATCAGATGGATGTCAAAAATACATTTCTTCATGGCGATCTAAAAGAAGACGTTTATATGTGTCTGCCTCAAGGGTACTCATCTGGGAAGGGTATGGTTGCCAAACTCCGTCGCTCCCTCTATGGTCTGAAGCAAGCTCCTCGCACATGGTTTGAGAAATTTCAAGCTGCTCTTCTCCGGTTGGATTTTCATCCGAGCTAATATGATCCTTCTATGTTCTTACATCATGCTCCATCCGAGATTACTGTGCTACTGGTCTACGTGGATGACATTGTCATTACTGGTCCCAATGCACATATGATTCAGGAAATCCAAGCTTCTCTTAATAAGACATTTCACATGAAGGATCTCGGCCCATTACACTATTTCCTTGGTCTTGAAGTTCATCAATCGACTAAAGGTATAGTTCTCAATCAGCACAAATACACGGTTGACCTCATTGACTTGGCTGGCCTTAATGCTTCCGCTCCCGTGGATACACCGGTCGAACTAAATGTCAAACTCAGTAAAGAGGAGGGTGACCTCCTTCCAAATCCTACAACATATCGCCAGTTAGTTGGTAGCCTGATCTACCTCCCGATCACTTGCCCTAATATCTCCTATGCGGTCAACCTCATGAGTCAGTTCATGACTGCTCCACGACATCTTCATATTGTTGTTGTTTGTCACATCATTCGGTACCTTATTCGCACCGACTCGTGAGTTGTTTTTTCCATCAAACAATCCTCTATCTCTCAGAGCTTATTCCGATGCTGATTGTGCTAGGTGTCCGGATACTCGCAGATCGACAACAGGATGGTGCATGTTTTTGGGTGATAGTCTAATTTCCTGGAAATGCAAGAAACATGAAAAAGTTTCAAAATCTTCTACCGAGGCTGAGTACCGAGCCATGTCTGCTGCGTGCTCCGAAATTCTTTGGCTACGCGGACTCCTTTCCGACATTGGGTTTCCAGCGGAATGTGCTACCCCACTATATGCGGATAATACAAGTGCTATTCGAATTACTGAAAATCCGATTTTTCATGAACGCACTAAGCACAGCGAGGTTGATTGTCACTTCATACGTGATGAACTTACACGCGGTGTCATTAGTCTTCCACATATCTCCACTGAGCTTCAAATTGCTGACATTCTTACTAAAGGCCTTCTGCGACCGCGTCATCAGTTCTTGGTTGGCAAATTGATGCTTGTTGATTCTCCCGCATCAATTTGAGGGGAGCTGTTAATAAGGCCCAAGGCCCATGAGAAAGTCCATCACATAAATCTCACGTGGATTGATTGGGTTGTATAATAACAACTGTACATATTCTTTAATTAGTTTTAGTTAGTTTCCTTCTTAACTTATGATTGATGTAATTAGTTTCCTTCCAAAATTAGAACCTTGATTAAAGGCATGTAAATACCTATAAATTGAGAGTTGATCTCCAAAGGAGAGACAGAATAATACAATTCAATTCATAGAATTCTTGAAATTGTCATCAGCCCCAAGTCAACAAAGTCCCATCCTTAGAATCCATTAGACCACTTTCATTCATTAGAAACAATAATCCTGCACATGTGATGCTCAAGAACCTCAATTCATTGTGTGAAGAGATGAATTGAGGAAGATGATTGAAACTTGAAGACTAAGCTGTAGCCGAGCCCCACTCTCTAGGCGATTGTGGGTCATGTTCTTGCAAAAAAAGTCTGAACAAAACCCTAGAATGGGTACTTGGAATGACGAAACCCAAAGTGCACATGAAGACATCAGACATGAAGTCTTCTTCAACAAATACGCCAAGATTTACTCAACGCGGAACAAGGCAAAGAATCCGCATGCTGTGGAACACAATCTCGGCAGTTGGAAATCAAACACACACCATAGACCCAAAAAGACCCTTTTGGCTCTGATACCATGACAAACTTGGTTATTTGAAATACTCTTGTACCCTCTAAGAAGAAGAGGGTCTTGTATTTATATTAATGGCTACAAAGTACAATAACTTGAATACCCTTATAAAAGGGTTTAAAGAGAATACAATACAAGGGATTTTTACGAAAAAATCAATCATAAACCCTAATTACAGAAATTGATTAAGAAAGACCCTAAAACATCCAATTAGGGTGTTGTACGCAGCCAAAAGACCAATTTTCCCCGAAACGATATCATTAGGGCTCATTTCAAAAAAAAAAAAAAAAACCTTTATTAGAGTCTTGTTTCCCAAACGATATCATTAGGGCTCATTGCTAAAAGCCTTTCCCCTTTTCTTCTTCGAACAATATCATTTGCCCTATCTTCATTTCCCGCCAAAAAAGAAACTCGTCATCTTCTCTCACCTCTCCTCTTTTGCTCTCTACAACTCAAAACCTCTCTCTTCCCCATTTTTGTTTCCCATTTCTTTTCCAAAATCTACAATCTCTCCATGCATACCAAATACATTATTGCTCCTAAGGTCATGTTCAAGTAGCAGTTGGAAAAGTACCGTTTCCACCATCAATTGCAATGAGAGATCCAAATTCAAAGTGCTTTCACAACCTCAAAGAACTTACTACTGGAGTTGTAGGTACAACCTACAAGGCCTATGGAATAGATTTTTAGTATACGTTTTGGTATTTGTGAAAAAGGAGAGGTTCATCCGTTCTACTGTCTCTCGTCCATTGCGAAGAAAAGGATAAAACAAAAGCCAAGGAAGAAGATGGGAAAAATCGCAAAGGGGGCTTTTTTTTTTAACGAGCCCTAACGATATCATTCTAGGGAAGAAGGGAAGAATCAAAGAGTTTTTTTTTTTTTTTTTAACGAGCCCTAACGATATCGTTGCAGGGCAAATTGGTCTTCTAGCTACGTATGACATCCTAATTCGATGTTGTAGTGTCGTTAATCAATTCGTGTAATTAGAGTTTAGGACTAATTTTTTGTAAAAATCCCTAAATACAATGGTAATCTTGGAATGCTTAATTTAAGATAACATACTTCGTAGGTGTACTAAAATTAGTACTCTCTCACATAGAGAAATTGTGTTCTTTTTAATTAACCGGCAATGGTACAAGAGTGTCCCAAATTTTGTTATAGGCTCCCTACTGGTTGACCTATGCATTTGCAGGGATGCATGATTAATAGATGCAAAATCAGACAGTTACAATTATAAATATGGGATTTCAGGATTATGTTCCATCAAGTAATAGCATGGGTGCTAAACCGGGCCCAACATGCTTGTTGGGAATAGGGCATCTTTCTCAAACAATTGGTTGTCAAATTATAAGAAAGTGATTTCAGCAACACTCAGAATAAATTAATCACTGCGATATTAAGAAAGAATAAATACAAACAACAAAACCACACAAAGATTTGCTTTAGGTTACAGAGAAGGGCTGTGTCTATGACCAATCTAGAGACATAGCCTCTATTTTGAAAATAGTGGCGCTATGTTCTAAAGCCTAGTGGAGACGAGCGGTTTGAATTTAAAACATTGTTTTTCCTATTTCTTCTCCTCAATAACCTTTCCTAAAGCTGTCTCTACCTCAAATCACTAAAAAAAAAAAACATAAGACGAATTCTTATGACCACTTAGAAAACTCACACTGCTATGCCGCTATATATTGTCATAACTCTTACAAAAGAAAAGTATCGTCGTAACTGCAACGTATCACCCACTACGTAGTATTTTGGCCACTGGCCGCTACATCCATCGGAACTGCAATTTTTATCCTTGATAGCCATTATTGCTAACAAAAGGAGTACAAAGTGAGATATAAGGTTAACCTGGATAAGAACCAGCAAATCTCCAACTCTCTCTCTCTCTCTCTCTCTCACACACACACACACAAAAAAAACCGCTCTAATAGAAAACAAGAAAAAATACCTTTAACCAAGCCTCAAACTGGGCTTGAATCCAAGTGTAACAATGGAATGTAAAAGGGCAAGAAAATCAAGACACCTCTACTTTATTCTTCACTAAGTGCTATGAGAACACTTCTAAAAGCCTTTTTTTTTCTTTTTCTTTCTTGTGTTATATAAAGAAGAAACCCTTTCGGAGAAGTAATTATTCACCTCGTCAATTGTACAACTCAAAAGCCTTTTACCAAGTAACTCTCGTGAGTTATTAAACAATCCATGTGTGGCCACAAAATTAGAAAAGGGAAGAAAAGGTAATTTTTTCAATAATCACCACCTACAACAATCTCTACCTTGATTGTAAAATCATCACTTGTTCTCACAAGAAAGCATCTTTTGTCCCTCCTTAAGCCAAGATCAAATTTCATTCCAACTGCGCAATTTGAACAGTCTTCATCAAAACATTGTAACATTTTCCTTAGTTCCCACTTCACTAAGCTCATCACCTCCTTAGACAACTTGGCAAATATAGTAATACTGAGCCAAGCCCAATTTTCTCTTGCGGGAGACCGCACGCCATGTCGTTCGCAAAACTCCATCCCCTTCATTAATGAAGTCCCCCATGCATTAAAGACATGTACCAAGTTTCATGCATGGCACACCATGCATATTTCCAGAGAAAATCGGCCAATATTTGCTTTGGCATTTTGTGATTAACTGGGTTTCTTCGGAAGACATGGCACACTCATTTTGTCACCAAATAACTTCATGGGTTAAGAATTAATACCCATTTTATCCATCAAAGTTTGAAGCCAAATCACCTTGCTAGCCTCTGTTACTGCAATGTACTCAGCTTTGGTGATAGACTAATGGAATGATAACTAGTACCTCTCAAATAATGGAGCATCAATTTTCTCTCTTCCCATGTGCTTTTCTAGGATTTTCCATACACTGGCTCAAATCGCTAACCACATGTGCGAATCTAGCCCGAGAGCATAGCATAACAAACATCAAGCTTCCTACATAACTTGTATAAAGGCCTGTTTGGTCCAACAATTACATGAATTTTTGGAAAAGATCGTCCTACATGGTAACAAATTGGGGCTGTTTTCATATGGGTTTTTCTATCCCATTCTATGTTTAGTTGCTGAATACCATCCTAATTTTTTTCTTAATCCATAGAATACCTTAAGTTTCGTCTCATTTCTATAATCAATTTGATAATGAAATTCATAGTGGAGGAATGAGTTCCACTCAAGTAATTCAAAAACTAATTTCTCCACCAAACAAGCTCTAAAGAACTCTAGCTATAAAATTCTTTCCTCCTTTTAGACAATCTTCAGAAGACAAGTGGAAATGTGGATCTAAAGGAGTTCTGACTGACTTTGCCATTCCCAAGTTAAATTTCTTTCTTTGCGTGCGGAAGCAACAAAGTCTCATTCCTTCCACCTATCTCTTTGAATTTCCATTCCAAAAGTTTGCTTCGCCAGTTCATTCATTTTATCCTCATCAACTGGAAGCAAGCAATTCACCAATAAGACTAAGAAGCAAATTTCCTCATTAAAGAATGCCGTGCACACATAATGACTGTGATCACTTCTTTGGCATCTAAGACTTCTCATTAATGTATTGGAAGTCTTATATCATTGTCGCAAAGTTTACTTAGGCCATTCAAAGATTTCTCATCTTACATATGAGATTCTCACTTACTATTTCAATAAAACCCTTTCCAACTGTGCGGACAGCATCATAAGTCTTGAGATCCAATTGCTTGAGCTCTAGATCAACCACTGCAACAAGTCTAAGCACCAATATAATTGAAACAAAAAATTAGTACTGGGAGCAAGTATTTTGAGAAAATTACTCACTTCCTTTTGTGCCCAATGTCATTCAAATTTGTCACCTGACTCTTTCTTGAGTCCATAACTAATCTGCACCCAACCGCCTTTTGAACTTTTGGCAACACCACCGATTCCCAAGTCTTATTCTTTTTAAGGACGTGCATTTCTCCATTCATATCCTTTTCCAACTATTCAAATCAGTGGCAACCTTTTCAATATTGAGAGTACGCATGAGTTTAATAAATTCACTTCAGTCGGTAGGAGAAGGCTTTTGAGTTTTACAATTGAGGAGGTGAAAGATCAATTTTTCATAAGAGACTTTATCCTTTTGGGTTCTTTTATCTACAACACAAGAAAAAGGAGGGATTTTGGTGCATTATGTGCTCTTAACAAAAAAAAAAAAAAAGAGTTTTAAAGGGAGTGGATCTTGCATATTGGTGATTTGTCCATTCTTGATGCAAGGCCACATTTATTTTCCTTTGTACTCTTGATCACATTGTTTCAAATATCTAATGAAGCATGTCAACTGATATGCATCATTTTTAATACTTGGTTAACAACCTAGTGGTGCAATTCAAGTATTGCAAATGTGTCAGCTGATACTGATACATATTGTCATTACATCCAGCACATCAGTTGATAGGACCGATATGCATAGTAACGGTACTTTTGGCATATGAAAAACAGAAAAAAATTCATAAGGCTTAGAAACCCACCACCTCTTACAATATATATAAAAAGTCTACATGACTAAGTTGAAGGCTAGATATGTTCAACCAAATTATTCATTATTTTGTATAATGACAATAATGTCCTTTTGTTTACACATGGCCCCATATGTGAGAGATCCAGGCACTTTATGGGAACATACCTCCATTGAATCGACACTAATACTAGCTCGACATTGACTTAGACATTAGTCACCATTGAATTTTATCACAATAAATTTGCATGATATGTAGTAGTTAAACTTTAAAGGGTTAAAATTAAGGGCTAAGATCATTTGATTGAACTGAATTGAAGATACCCCGAATCCACTATTAACTTATCCAGCTCTCAGACCCATTGATTGTCATGAATTTAAGTAGACCCTACAAGAAGAGGGTGTTTTCTATGGAAAACATCATATTGTTTGGAGTTGTACACATGATATATTTTATTGATTCACCACGTTAAAAATTATAAATTCACAAGTTAGAATTGATTAACTCATAAAAAAGCATTTATCTGAAATTTAATATTTCAATTTCCTACCTCCAAAGAACAAAAAATAAAATTAAAGTGTATGATTATAAACTATTAACCTCTTCATACCAAGAACACTCTTTTTTTTTTTTTTAAATATATCGTCGCTCCCTGGCTTTTTTTTAATAACAAGAGCGACGATATTGTACCCATCCACATATAGTTTTTATTAAAAACTGTATAGTTTTTTATTAAAAGTTCAGCCATTCTCAGTAGACACAAAAGGAATTCATTCACTAACTAATGACAAACCCATAAATTTTGAATTTATAGAAAGTTCCAAACTTGGAAGAATAAATCAAATCAATCTACTCATATCTCATAAAGAGAAATATATTGAAGATCTCAAAAGTGAATATTTCTCTTTCGCATAAAAGATCAAATTGAATCAAAATATTTTGCAACTCATTCAAAAAGAATTTCATGCATATTCATATTTCAAAATATTATTTTCTGCAAAAATAAATTTTCTTGCATCAATTAAGCTTTTTAACGACCTCTTCAATTTTTCCTTCCTATAGGAAAGCAACGTCAAAAGACAAAGGGAAACAGCCTATAGATTTCTATTAGTATTATTATGCCCTTGCACATGAAGAACCTGTCCCAACCTTCTACCCTGCCCTTCTAAAGAATCCCAAATCTTTCTTGATAATATTTGGAGTACATATATCTCTGGTCAACATAATTCTCGAATGAGAAAAAATCTCTCTTATTTAGCCAATTGAAAAAAAAAATTCAAATGCTAAAACAACAATGTGTATCGTCATCTATTCCTCGAATCGAAAAGCAATTCAGAATATAACTCCCGGAGAAGGTTGATATATTTCTTCCAGATGAATTGCTACAAGAATTAGAGAGAAAACTCTATATCTTGTCAAATCAAGGAGCGATTAATGTATAAAGCTCGCTACCATAGCAGGGCCACTGACTTTCCAAAAATGCTTTTACCAGCGGAAGAGTTCGATATTTCTTATAATGAACAAGGCCTAGTATAAAGATTTATCCCTAAAGATTTATCCTTGACAGGGACAATCATGCAATAATTCGACAATTGCCTGCAATTGTCAAATATGCTCTCAGTTGCCTCCGCGTCACCAAGCAAAAAACTCATAAGTATCTCCTCCTACTCTCAGAGAAAGAGATGAAATTTGATTCTATCAGCCATATCAATTATGTACCCTCATGAATTATGAGGAAGATGATCTGTTCTGTAGAAAATATAGTTTTCCTATTTAGGACTATGAACACATTCCTAAACACACTTTAGAATGGTTTGAATCATCTAACGCTGCATCTCTGGAATATAGCTTGGAGCATCTTCAAAATTATAATATACAAGCAGATCAAAATCAAACGTTCATAAATATGAAGCGGCATCTTGAATTTGCCAACACTTACTAAGGAATTTGGAGTGATGGTCGTCATATTGTCTGTATATACGATGACCTTGCAGATCAATCTTATGTATTCTATGATCCTGTCATATCAAGACACGCAATTCTTAGAAGAAATCCTTAACAAATTTGAAGACGTGTCTCTTGATATCACTGAAAGAACGCGGAGACAACTAATACAACTATTCCAACGGGAACATGAATATGATGGATGAAGCCCTCCTCCAGCTGACCCAATTTACCAATACATTATTCGGGATTCCTCAATCTCTTCAGAAAAGATACAGTTTCTCAAAGATCCCATAATAAAGAAGTATGGTGGAATTATAAAAGAAGCCTCATCTTCAAATGGATCTGTCAATAAAGAAGATTCAGACCCAACATTTCCTCCATCAGATGAAGGATTTTGATAATGCATCCAACAATTGGTGCAATTATCTCTGCTAATCAAGATTGCCGGCATACAACAAATGCATCTCGCAAGCTTCAATGAAGAACTATCTCTTCAATACAAATATCTCTCATGTAGTCTGCAAGTCTCTCATACAGTCATGCAGTCAGAACAGAAGAATTCAATCCACATAGCCATGTGTCATAAAGAGATCCCGCAGCCAAAAGCCTTCCATCTCCCCCATCCACATATATCTTTTCCAATAGTTCTTTAGGTACATCAAGTACTTCAATACCCATAAATGGTCATAACTCTTCTCCAAGCAAATGCATAAAGTGATACCCATCTTTTGCAAAAAGGTCATTTTCCAATAGTAAAATGTTGCTTTAGTGGATCTCACTTTCTCATCACTTTCCTTCCCATTACTCACCTTCATATCCAAAGCCAAATAAAGTCCATAAAGGAGGAAAAATCAACAATCTCAAGTTACTTTTTTGAATAGTGATTCAAATCACTATTACAAGCAATAAAGGCACCATGACATGAAGTTATCAGCAATTCCAATGCAGCCATCTGCAACGACAAATCAAATACTGCAAAGTGTATCATACGGCCACTGAATAAATGTACAAATGACATGTAATCCTTATCTATTCACTGTATGTAATTTATTTCAGTAGAATCCCATGGATTTCAATCTGTTTGAGTCGCGCGGACTTCATATGGTTTTGAATTCAGTGTGTCTATAAATAGAGGGATTGAGAGCCCTTTTGTCTCTCAATCAAAGTTAGTAAGTTACAAAATTAGAAGCAATCTAAATACTTAGAGAAGCTTGTAAAATTCTAGTGTCTTGTGTGTGAAAGTTGTTCTGGAGATTCGGCTCCCCCGTTCTGGTATCAGAGCAACACCAATCTTCTGTCCTTGTAAGAAATTCTGTAATAAATTTCTATTTTCAATGAAGTATTGCTTTTCAAAAGTCTTTACAAAATTCATACATGCATCATGATCTATCACTAGCTCTCTTTCTGTCTTATTTGAAACTGTGTTTGTAAGTTGAATTTATGATTTTAGGTCTATTAAGACTAGATTGCGTTAATTATTTTTTGTTGCTAAGAAGAGTGGTTTGGGTCCGAAGCCTCTTGTCGCGTAGCCTTTGTTGCCCATTTAGCCAGGTGAACGTTTAGGGCTTTAACAACCACTGACAGGCCACCAATCATTCTGATTAATAATAATTTGTAATTAACAATGTCTGTAATTTTTAGATCTTTAACAAGAAATTCATCTTCAAACTCCGTTTCTTCTTCTGCATCTTATAGTGAGACCAACTACCATTGAAGTAAAATTTGGGGAAAGCCCTCTAACGGTCCGTCACTTTTACTAATTTGGATTTTCAATGTGGGCCTCAAGAGTTCCACTCATCTCATTATAACATGAGTGAGACAATCAAAGTTGTGTGATAATGGACCCTATAAGCCAAACATATTAGTTGTATCAGTGATATGTATCAACATATTGGCCATACCAATCTGACTTGAAAGAGTTAAATTTTTTTTAGAAGGTCTAAAAAATCTATAAAGATTGGGAAATCCTAGAATTACAAACCATCTATCACATTTTGTTTGTATCAATACTACAAGATGCTTTTAAACAAAGAGGGTGTGATTTTCAACAAATAGAAGTAAATTTTATAAGCAAATTGAGTATTCTTTGTATGAGTGTTTTTCATAACCATGCACCATTATTTTTATTTTATTATTCTGTGATTATATAGATATAAATTCTTAGATAAAAAGTGTAACTTTTAGAAATAATGGATCAATTGTAAATTATTCATGAATTGATGATAGTCTTTAACATGGTGAATCAATAAACATGGATCTCCCTTATACAACTCCAAAGACTATGGTCTATTCGTTTGTTTGGGCTTTTTTCACTTAAAAAATA
This sequence comes from Cinnamomum chago, assembly GCA_038049695.1. Taxonomy (NCBI): domain Eukaryota; kingdom Viridiplantae; phylum Streptophyta; class Magnoliopsida; order Laurales; family Lauraceae; genus Cinnamomum; species Cinnamomum chago. The sequence goes on from CP142451.1 coordinate 86,541,939, forward strand.
TAAACATTTCTTTTGGGGCTCACTAAAATACATGACCATAAGGGGATAAGGAGATGGATAGGTTAGTAGTGAATTAGGGATGTCCTCATATCAATCCAATTAAATGATCCTAGCTCTTAATTTTAGCTCCCAAAAGCTTTAATGGATGCTTATCATGCACATTTTATGTGATAAAGTCCAATGGCGACTAATGTCTAGATCAACAACAAACTAGCATTAATACCAATTCAAAGGTAGTAGGCAGGCCTTTATAAACGAAAAAAGGAAGCTGGTCATCATTATGCAACAATATGTATCTTGATAACAAACATATAGAGCTTGGCTTAGTGGTATAAGCACTTCATTTTTAAGTTGTGGTGTGTTTGAGTCATTATTAGACAGCCAAAATCATCATTACTGGACATAGCAGTTGTATATGCGAGATTAATTGTTATCAACTGATGCACATTCTATATATGCATCGAACGGATACCTTGTATGAACCAAGCAAAACACCAATATGTAAAAGTACACTCCTTATCGATTGATATTTGAAACGACAGTTAGAAGGAATGAAACTATTTCTTCAAATTGCTCATACATCGCTTGTTTGAATGAACCACGTAAATCTTATGTGTTTGTGTGGTTTAGATGTTTTCTATTTATTTTTCCATAGTATTGCATCATGGTTCATTTATTTGAAGTGTTGCTGAAGTGACATTTATGTGTTGTATAGAAATCGGATTATTAGAGAGGGGGGCAACATTCCCAACACAGCTAATTCGATCTGCATCTTGTTGACAACCACTTACTCCAAAAGCTTAAGCTGATAGAGAACGATGTAACAATGGATATCAAAGGGGACAACAAATTCGATCTGCATAGTATTGTGGTTAATTTATTTGAAGTGCTGCTGAAGTGACATTTATGTGTTGTATAGAAATCGGATTATTAGAGAGGGGGCCAACATTCCCAACACAGCTAATTCGATCTGCATCTTGTTGACAACCACTTACTCTAAAAGCTTAAGCTAGTAGAGAACAACATAACAACGGATATCAAAGGGGACACACACACCCCACCCCCCCAACTGGCGCATTCTCAACGCACCAACGCAAAACACAACCCCCGATCTGCATCTTGTTGACAACCACTTACTCTAAAAGCTTAAGCTCGGAGAGAAGAACGAAACAATGGATATCAAAGGATCAAAGGGGACGACGACGACAACAAAAACCCATGGGACTCGAACACTTGACCTCTTTTATTTTTTATTTTTTTTTAATAGTCCTCTAACACTTGGCCTCTCACTCTAATACCATGTTGACAACCACTTACTCTTAAAGCTTATGCTGATAGAGAGCGACGTAACCATGGACATCAAAGAGCACAATCCATCTATGGAGAGGGGAAGGAGATAGTCATAAGTCCAACCCCTCTATCTTGGACTTCAAAATCCATGAGAACGAGGATTTTTGCAAAAAAAAAAATGGAAAATTTCTGCTGCAAACATCAAGTTTGCATCTATCCATGGAAAAACTTCATTTTCCTGCAAAAAATGTTTCTGCACAAATGTGTCAATAATAAACTCATTTAGCACTTCTAGGTACAAGCTCCAATACACAAACCACTTGGATCACCCCAAGAGTTGAACCTCCACAGTCTAAAAGGCCAACAATATGCTTTGTCTGTAGCATTCTATATTTAATCATGAATAAAAATGAAAAATAAAACAAAAAAACCAATAAAAAGGTGAAAAAAGCAACCACAAAGGTGTAAACATTATACTTTCAATAGCTTCTACTTTGATGTATATAAGTTTTAGTTTTATTATTCAATGTAGATCTATTGTAGGTTACTTGAATGATTTATCAAACTCAAAATAAGAACCCGGAAGATTTAGCTCTACTAAGAGAGGCAGTAGTTCAAACCCAAGTCCAAAAACAGATTCCCAACAGATGCTATTTTCACTTTAAAATCAAGATGCAGTATTTGAGCTATGAAGCCAAAATTAATCTGTCTCTTACATGATTGAGCAACCAGATCGTCTTTGCCTCTTCTTTTTTGCAATCTCCTTCCTTCTTGGAGGTTGGAGCACAACCTTAATTGCAGTATCAAAAACAGCTTTGACATTCTACCGAGACACACACACAAAAAAAAAAAAGGTGATCATTAGGAAATCAAATCCATCATCCTTTCCTGGAAGCCAAATGCTACTTCTCAAAGTAGACTTGAAATTTGGTTTTGCAAGTTTTTTTTAAAGCCACAGCCAGGAAATTAACTCCATATCTGAAAATAATAACATCAGAAGGTGGCTGGCATCAATTACAAAATAAATGGAAATCTGCATGTTAAGGGTCTGAAATAGTACCCGTGCACATCCAACAGCTGTGGGAAATTTCATATACCATCAAGAAATTCTAAACTGTTACCTGTTGAGTTTTAGAGCTACATTCAATATATGCAGCAGCACCAATTTGCTTCCTAAGCTCTTCTCCCTAAACATGTGAATTCCAATCAATTTAAATCCAATAAAATAAAGCACGAAATACTTGACAAGGACTAGAAGTGTAAAAGAAGGGCTGAGAAATGCCTACTTGAGCAGATGTTATTGTAGTAGCTTCCATATGATCAGCAAGATATCCTTTGTCATTGCGGAGATCTGAAGACAGTAATAACAAAGGAAAAAACACTGTGAGGATTAGAATGGTAAAAAGCAAAACCATTTTGATGGAGAAACAGCAACATATTTCTCATCCCTAGGATTGCTTTAGATTGTATACGCACCTAACTTTGTTCCAACAAGAACAATTGGAACGTTGGGTGCAAATCGACGAAGTTCAGGCATCCACTGATTGACATTAGATAAACCAGTAGTCAGAATCACTAAATTATTTAATACAAGACACACTTAGATAAAGAAATTCATATTGCTGCCTCCAATTTAGGGAGAAAAAGCAGGTTGAAATTCACTGCATTTGGGGTAGTGCAGAAAAATAAAATCCACCAAGCCATGGAAACTACTTTTCTACTTTTCTTTCAATGAACAGCAGAACAGAAAACTGCTAATTCTGCATAAATATTCACACCTTATGTGATAAGAAGTATTATAAAGTAATCAAGGCATCAGTAACCATGAAAATACATTTTTCAAATATAGCAAACAACTGGGAAGATATACGGCTAAAAATATTAAAAGATGCTGAACCTCGCCAAAAGCATTTTGAAAAAGCTTAAATCTGGATCATGCAGTTTAGTGTTTTAAATGCCATTTGAAGCACACATCGAAACACCAATTGGGAAAAGAAGCAATGTAGTTCTCCCCCTGAATTTGAGAGGGAACCTATCTACAGGCAATTTCAGTAGAGAAGCATCCAAAGAGAACCACAACAGCACACACACATACACCACTAAGAAGGAAATAGTTATCCGGTCAATACCTTCTTATATTGCATTAAGGTAAAGTACAAACCAGACATACAAAGATCCTAAGAATTTAGGCTTTAATATCTACAATAAGGTGACCCATTTGTCCAAACATTCATTAAAAATCATAACCCAAAAGAAGAGAAGAGAAAAGAGAGAAGGCTGCAAAGAGATTATATTGGGTTAGTACCTTCTTGAGCACATTCTCGTAGCTTGCTCTGCTAAGTAAAGAGAAAGCCAAAACAAATACATCTGCTCCTCTATAACTTAAAGGCCTCAATCTGCTGTAATCTTCTTGGCCTGCATTTTTATGAAGGCAAAAGATAGATAAAGTAAACACATGATCATAAACTCAGCTTCCAAAAATTACAGGGGAGAAAACAATACCAGCAGTATCCCAGAGGCCTAAGTTAACAATATTTCCATCCACAGCAACATTAGCACTGAAGTTGTCAAAAACAGTGGGTACATAATCCTGTCAATAAATCCAAAAGGACAAATGAGAAATAGAAGGGAAAAAAAAAATACATGACTAATGATTCAAACCTACAAAAGCTTTGATTTTTGAAAGAAAAAAAAAAAAAAAAGGATTGCTTGAAAAACAAATTACAATGTCATTAAGTTTTGGGGGAAAAAAGAGGCCTCACCCACAAATGGGTTCTTAAAAGTGTTGCCAAACAGTTGGTTAAGAAACCAAAAAACACAGAAAATGTGAAAATAAAAACACATCCATGAAAACCTTCCAGAAGACACCAGCTTCGTAACCAAAACCAAGGAAAAAAAAAAAAAAAAAGGAAAGAGACAAAAAGCAGAGAAAAACAGTAAACCCCAAGAGAATCTGCCGAAAAACAAAGTAGAAGACCAAAAAAAAAACCCAAAACTGTAAAAAGAGGAAAGAAAGCCAAAAAGGACAGATTTTGTGACATGGGTACCAAAGGGAATTACAGTAGGGAACTTGTTGCTGGTATAGCATATGAGCATGCAGGTCTTCCCAACTGCTCCATCTCCAACAGTCACACTCATTTATTTTATACATTCTCAATCAAATAGTGAAGCCAAATCTTATAATTAGAGTAAAATTGGCAATATCCACAAAGAAAAGATCATTGATTTTGAGTGGGTTAGATATTAAATGAGTGGGCCCCACTATGGAGTTTCACTTCTTTTGCAAGGATGAGCACAACACATATAGGTTGAATGGTGTTGGGAAGTCCCACGTCCCATATTGCCTAAGCGATGAGTTTGATAAGGCTTCATATACCCATTTGGGCCTTCTACCTATCAGTTTAATCTTTTAAGTTGGTACATGGTATTTTACATGGTATCTTGTGTGGTCCGTACATGTGAATTTCTCGTTCTCTACTATCAATTCATTCTCTATAGCTTTCACACTCTGCTACTAGTGATAGTAACATCAACATATTTTCATTGTACATATCTCTATCTTATTTATAACGTTATTTGTTTATTCTTTTATGTCTTTTGAAGGTAATTAATCAGGCTTCAGGGTATCCCACACGTAGAAATGTTTAAAATATTATTTTGTATAAATTGTAGTAGTGACCTTATGGGGGGACTTGTGGAGCCTCACTCTCTTATGAACATCCACGTGCGAAATGTGGGCATTCAACCTTATGTTTTTTTATAACGTACCGAATTCGAATTATGTTTGAACATATATCGTCTTTTGTTTGGAGAGTAAGAATGGACCATACATCTGAGTTGCTTATGGGACTTTAACTTTCATGGGTCAGTCCCACCTTGGATATGCACTACTGTGTTTCTATTGATATCCCTGAAATAATTAACAATCACACAGCGCCACGCAAATCAACATCTATTACATTTTAGGCTTGCCTTTGCAAGTGGTGGATGTTGATGTGGGAGTAATTAAATGATAGAACATTTGAGGCCTGACTTTGCAACTAGATTAGACAATAGTTAAAGACATTTGTGACCATATGACATCAAAATCATAAGGATATGGTACCAACTGAGCAACCCCCATATTGTCACTATTTTTTTTTTTTTTGGGCGGGGCGGGGGGGGCGGGCGTATATATATATTTCAAAATATAGAGAATTAGTACCCATGAGATGTAAAATAAATACTGCAAGAATATCTAGGTGTAGAATTGATTAAGATATCATTATTTTTTTAATGGATAATGCATTGTTATTTGGTTGTTAGTATTATAGAAATATGTAGCTTCATACTATTTTAAAAGTCAATGCTTAGATTTTAAAATTTTCACGTACGCATGGAGTGGTTTTTTCTTTTATATTTAACAAGCTTCATTTTTCTTAATTTAAAAAACAATCCAAAATCATGATTCGAAACATTCATCATATTTACTAAAGAATTACTTTTAATGATATTTAGTTTCACATGTTAAATCTTCATGGATTTTGTGAATGTTTGTGAGTAATGTAAAAAATAAATCGAAGTAAAAATGATTTTTTTGGGATTTGTGTTCTCCTTGGTAGGATGGAAAATATTGAGATATGTATAATATGCCACTTTGATGGTATATTAGATGTGAGTAATCCACTTCCAATCTACAATGGTAGTGAGCAGAAGGTAATATGGGTCGATGCCAATATAAATTTCAATCGACTACTCAGAAAAATAAATGAAGAAACTAGTTGGGAGCTTGACAATGAGCATGTAAACATGCAATATCAGTATCATAATGGCCAAAGCTTCACGTTCATAACCATAAGAGATGATGTCTTCTCTTTTGATAACGCTGGCAAAGGTTTGCGAGGATGCACACAGACGATGTCTTCTCTTTTGACAACATCGGCAAAGGAAATAAAAACATTAAAAAAGGTTTAGATGTTTAAAAAATGGCTGAGAACAAGAAAATAAAGAAAAAAAAAAGAGAAAATGGCCGGGTGAGAATAGATATTTGACACCCGCAAAAAAAAAAAGAATACTTTTGCGGAAGCTTTCGGGGCGTTGCAACCCGGATTCCACGTCGTACTCCACCTCTAGCATATAACTATTATATCAAGAACCATATCAGACTGGAGTAAACCATCACAACAAAATACGGAGCTGACAGTAACAGGATATTACATTCTCATATATGTTCAAGTTACAATTATCAATGTACATTAATTAAGAATCCCAAGAAAAGGCTAATAAAAGCCATACAATAACAAGCTAATAACCCCGACCCAAATGCAACGCAACTCTGATGTCAAGCTCAATGTCTACATGACATAGCTGACAAAACAACCTGTAAAACATGACTCCATAGCCAACAAAAACACTCATCTCGGGACGAAGAAGTCTAGACCTAAGTACCAAAAGTAGTGGGTTAGACACGACGGTCTGACAGGTGGATGAAAAGATAATAAATATACTGAAGAATAAAACATATGATAAATCATGCTATTTGATCAAATACTGCATATAATTAAACGGATGGAAAATCGTGGATCTCTGACAAAACATATATTCGTTTAAAGCATGAGTTAAACATGGAGATCTAACAAAACATATGTTCATTTACATCATCTAGAAAAGTATAGATATTTGACAATCGGGTGTTCATTTAAAACATGTGTAAATATAGAGGTCTAGCAAAACAAACGTTCATTTGAAACATATGTAAAAGCATGAGTATTCGACAAACCGGGTATTCATTTAAAGCATGTGTAACTATAGAAATCTGACAACACAAATGTTCATTTGAAACATATGTAAAAGCATGGATATTTAACAAATCGGATATTCATTTAAAACATGTGTAAACATAGGGATCTGGCAAAACAAGTGTCATTTAAAACATATTTAAAAGCATGGATATTTAACAAATCGGGTATTCATTTAAAGCGTCTGTAATCATAGAAATATGGCAAAACCAATGTTCATTTGTAACATATGTAAAAGCATGAGTATTTGACAAATCGGGTATTCATTTAAAGCGTGCGTAACCATAGAAATCTAGCAAAACAAATGTTCATTTGAAACATATGTAAAAGCATGAGTATTCGACAAACCAAGTATTCATTTAAAGCGTGTGTGTACAAGGAACGGGAAACAATATAACAATAACCGAATTTACCTTGGAAAATATTAACACCTGTTTAAATAATAACTTTCATAAAAGAAATGAATCATTTACCGGAAAACAAATAAGCAATATAAAACATGTAGGGTATCCAAGGGATCGGGAACTAGCAAGATGGCAATCACACGTAACTAAGTCCTCTATCATCAAAGTGACAGAGCAATAACTAAGCACTGATCTCAGTCACACGATGTGAGGAGAAACAGTGGATCTTATAAATACATATACATATACTATACATGACCATGGTAGCGAACCGAGCATCGGGAACCACAGTAGCAATCTGCGGTATCGGGACAAGACCACGGTAATAACCGGGTAGCGGGATCTAAATTGCAGCTTGCGGGATAAGAGGGGGATCTCCAAGTCGATGGATCAGACCAACGAGGTTATCTAGCTTAGTGGTGCCGACTCATAGGTCAAATGACAATATCAATCATATATGAAATACATCAAGTACAAGTACATAAGCGGGTGGGGCAAGAATGCTCAAGGCACAACTGTCATTTCACGTCGGACAATACATTTCAGGACAAGTAATTGTTACCAGTGTAACTTCGATGCTTTCGGGAAAACAAGTCATGTAATGTAAGTCTCGGGAATAAGGAAATACAATGAACTAATACACTTTCGGGTAAAATAGAGATTTCCTGCTTTGTTTAAGGTGAATAGGGGTCCCATATGTCGATTTCGATATAGACTTGGTACTCTTTGAATTTGAAGACATTCCGGGCTCCTTATACACTTTTGTGAATTCAAAACTTCAACGAATCTTTCTGACATGGTTCTCTTCTCAAACGAGCTTCGTACGTATCTCCCGATGAACAGTCCCCATCATTCTCTAAAAGGGTTCACGAATTATTAGGATAGAAACCCCTTCCATTTCTCTTCATTTTAGGGTTTCTGGGTGATTTCGGTCACCTAGCTGTCGGCTAACCGCGGTTGGCATGACAAAGTGTAGCTTACTGGAAAAGTAACCGAAATGACCATGGTAACCACACGAAACTAAGTCCTCTATCACCAAAGTGACAGCAATAACTAGGCACTGATCTCAGTCACTCGATGTGAGAGAAACAATGGATCTTATAAATACATATACATATACTATACATGACCATGGTAGCGAGTCAGGCATCGGGAACCACAGTAGCAATCTGCGGTATCGGGACAAGGCCACGGTAATAACCGGATAGCGGGATCTAAATTGCAGCTGGCGGGATAAGATGGGAATCTCCAAGTCGGTGGATCAGACCAACGAGGTTATCGTAGCTTAGTGGTGCCGACTCATAGGTCAAATGACAATATCAATCATATATGAAATACATCAAGTATAAGTACATAAACGGGCGAGGCAAGAATGCTCAAGGCACAACTGTCATTTCACGTCGGACAATACATTTCGGGACAAGTAATTGTTACCAGTGTAACTTCGATACTTTCGGGAAAACAAGTCATGTAATGTAAGTCTCGGGAATAAGGAAATACAATGAACTAATACACTTTCGGGTAAAATAGAGATTTCCTGCTTTGTTTAAGGTGAATAGGGGTCCCATATGTCGATTTCGATATAGACTTGGTACTCTTTGAATTTGAAGACATTCCGGGCTCCTTATACACTTTTGTGAATTCAAATCTTCAACGAATCTTTCTGACATGGTTCTCTTCTCAAACGAGCTTCGTACGTATCTCCCAATGAACAGTCCCCATCATTCTCTAAAAGGGTTCACGAATTATTGGGATAGAAACCCCTTCCATTTCTCTTCATTTTAGGGTTTCTGGGTGATTTCGGTCACCTAGCTGTCACCTGGCGGTTAGCCGTTGGCTGACCGCGGTTGGCATGACAAAGTGTAGCTTACTGGAAAAGTAACCGAAATGACCATGGTAACCACACGAAACTAAGTCCTCTATCACCAAAGTGACAGCAATAACTAGGCACTGATCTCAGTCACTCGATGTGAGGAGAAACAGTGGATCTTATAAATACATATACATATATTATACATGACCATGGTAGCGAGCCGGGCATCGGGAACCACAGTAGCAATCTGCGGTATCGGGACAAGGCCACGGTAATAACCGGGTAGCGGGGTCTAAATTGCAGCTGGCGGGATAAGAGGGGGATCTCCAAGTCGGTGGATCAGACCAACGAGGTTATCGTAGCTTAGTGGTGCCGACTCATAGGTCAAATGACAATATCAATCATATATGAAATACATCAAGTACAAGTACATAAACGGGCGAGGCAAGAATGCTCAAGGCACAACTGTCATTTCACGTCGGACAATACATTTCGGGACAAGTAATTGTTACCAGTGTAACTTCGATGCTTTCGGGAAAACAAGTCATGTAATGTAAGTATCGGGAATAAGGAAATACAATGAACTAATACACTTTCGGGTAAAATAGAGATTTCCTGCTTTGTTTAAGGTGAATAGGGGTCCCATATGTCGATTTCGATATAGACTTGGTACTCTTTGAATTTGAAGACATTCCGAGCTTCTTATACACTTTTGTGAATTCAAAACTTCAACGAATCTTTCTAACATGGTTATCTTCTCAAACGGGCTTCGTATGTATCTCCCGATGAACAGTCCCATCATTCTCTAAAAGGGTTCACGAATGATTGGGATAGAAACTCCTTCCATTTCTCTACATTTTAGGGTTTATGGGTGATTTCGGTCACCTAGCGGTCAGCTGCCGGTTAGCCGCCGTTGGGTTCGGCGGTTAGCCGCTGGCTGACCGCGGTCGGCATGACAAAGTGCAGCTTACTGGAAAAGTAACCGAAATAGTTTGGTTGGCTAGCGGTTAACCGCCGATGGGTTCGGCGGTTAGCCGCTGCCTAACCGTGTGGCTGACCGCGCCTTTGGGGAAGAAATCAAGCTCTCTGGAAAAGTGACTGCGACTGTGCGGTTATCTGGCGATTAGCCCCAGTCACCAGGCGGCTAGCTGACAGGTGACCGCTGGCTGACCGCCAGGTGCGGAAAAGCCCTTTTGTAACCAGATTTGAGCCATTTTTCTCCCTTAAACCATTTCCTTTCATTCACATTCATCTTCATATAGTAAAATGAGCTAAAAGCTCCTCCCATACACCATCAAAATTTCACAAACATCCATCCCAAACACCTCAATCTTTTTACATTCAATCACCAAAGAGAGAAGAAACGCACTAATCACAAGGATCCATTGAGCTATTAACAAGAAATAATGAAAACTATAAACTAATATTTTCAGGACATCAAATGAGCTAAAAAGCTCCTCAAATGCTTCATTCAACACTTCCATTCTCCTCATTTCAAATTTCTCCCTTTCCATTCTTTGCATTCACCATCAATCTCAAGGTAAAGAAAACTCATTTATGTAAAACCATTTGAAATCTTGACAACATGATGCATACATTTCCAACTATGAACACGAGAGAAATAGACTCATCAATAAGCACATTTCGAAATCAATATTAATCATAGCAAAAGACAAGTATTAAAATCATCAAAACCATTAATGAATCAAGCTTTTCTCACAAAACATGTCAATAATCAAAACGATCCATTCATCCACTTGCCTTGGGTCTTCTAATCAAGAAATCAAGTTTAAACATTCTTCCAAATCCAAGCTCCAAAGCTACAAGCAAAACCCCCAAAACAAACCCTAAAATGGGTCAAACAATGAAAGACAAGGAATGCGCTCAAACCAAACTAGGAAATAGAACCTAAGGGAAAGCCATAGCTCAACAATAAAAGATGGAAAGAAGTCCTTACCTCTAGGGCCATCAATCAACAAGAAGAAGCTTGAAATAGGGGTTGCCTAACTGAGATTTGTACAATAATGGTGTCCATGAGAAGCTAGAAGGATGGAGAAGAAAAAGTTGAGCTTCAATCTCCATTTTGCAAGGTTTGGAGGTGGGTTTTGTGAAAGGAAGCAAGAAGGAGAAGAAGAAAAGGGCAAAAGCCCTGTGGAGCTAAAGTTTCTCCCCCCTCAAGTGTGCTGGAACGAATGGGAGAGGAAGAGAGGGGCTGATCCCTTTTATAAAAGTGTGGGTGTGGGCCCCACCATCACTTAAACTTGTCGAGATTAAAACATCAATTTCCAGGCCTCGGATGTGATCGACAAAGAAGAGGAAAATGTTTCTTATAAAATCTAGTTTTCAAAAAGTATAATTTTGGCATGGTTCTGAGATCTCGAAATTTAGGTCCAGATTTAATGTGAAAAGACCGATTGGCCTCAGGGCAGGAAAAACTGATTTTCGGAGCTTCGAATGGGTACGGAGTAAACACGAAAGTTGTAGAGATTAACAAACTAAGTCAAATGAGGCTAAAACAAGAATTATCGAAAAATTTGAATAATCTCCCAATCACGCGCAAAGTCACTTAAAGAACCCCCCAAAGAGTCCTACTTATCACAAAGGCACTCAAAACTCCCAAAAACTAGTGAAAAACCATTGTAGCTCACAAACTCAACCCAACAAACACTAATCCCATAAAAAGAAACTAATCCATAAATAAAACAACACTAATCAAGGAAATTAGGGATTGGGTTCTCACAAATAGGAAAAAAAATCCATTTTCTGATAAAAGAAACTTCAAATATATGAATCTCACAGGGCATAAGGGAAACGGGGGAAAGATTAAGGAAGCTCGGAGTAATATATATATTAGAGTTAAGCAAACCCATTATCTTCTAGAAAGGAAATGAAGGAGATGACCTAGGTTTGAGCTTCCACAACTTAGGGTTCTGTGAAACAGTCTTCAGCGGAGATGATGGAGACCAGAGATCCTTCTTCGCGTTCTTGTGATATCGCATTTAGTATTTGAGAAATCGCAGAATGTGTTGTGATATCACAAGAAAAAAGTGCTTTTTTTTTTTGCTATCTCAACGTACGATCAATATGGAGAACGTGTAGGTAAAATGGTGGAGTTTGATAACAATGTAGGGTTAACAATGTGTACAGGCGACCGTACGGGAAAAAACCCCATAACAAACACACTTGCCATTTTTTAAAACTTTCTTTGGACAAAAATGCCCATATGCTATGAGACGAGAATCTCATGAATCTAGTGGTATCACAATACGCTGCTTTTTTCCTTTTTATGCAAAAGAGCATCATGCAACTCCCTTCTTATCTCCAACTATCTTATCTTGATTTGAAGGAGCAGGAACTCATTTTATAAATCATCTAACAATGCAGTGGCCTTTGTCAGTTAAATTGGTAACAAGGAAGAAGTGGTCATTATACCAATTTAGAGATAGTCGTTCTTCTTAAATATGTAATTATTCTTCTAACCTCTATTCAATACAACTGCTATATATTCCTGTGAGGACCCGACCCCTAATCTCTTGGATTAGTGTTGTTTTATTTGTGGATTAGTTTTTTTTAGTGGGATTAATATTTGTTGGGTTGAGTTTGTGAGCTAGAATGGGCTTTCTTCTAGTTTTGGGCTTTTGAGTGCTTTGGTAGCTTGTGGGGCCCTTTGGGGGTTCCCTTTTTGGCTTTGCTTTTACTTGTGAGATTTTCCCGATTGGTTTCGTATTGTGTTTTTGGCCCGTTGCATTCATCTTGAGGAATCCTACAACTTTCATGTTGATTCCGTATCCATTTGAGAACCCGAAACCCGATTTCTTGGCCTCGAGGGCAAAACAGTCTTTTCACACCAAATATGTACCCAAAACTCGATATTCTCGAAATCCGTGAAACATACACTTTTTGGAAACTAGATATTTCGACGATCATTTCTTCCTTCTTCGTCGAATCCATCCGAGGTCCCGAATTAGATGATTTCAGCCACCCAAGTTCTTTAAGTTGTGGGACCCAAACCTCACTTGCTTATAAGAGGAACCCATCCCCTTCATTGCTCATTTCCTCTCCATTGCTCCAGCACACAACTGAGCCTAGGGTTTGCTCTTGTGTTTTCTTTTCTTCTTCTTACTTCTCCATCTCAAATCCTCACCAATCTTGCACCAAACTCGAAATGGAGACCGTCTTCTTCTTCCTCATCTTGCAAGCTTTCCATTGATACCATTTATGAAGAGAACCCTCCATCACAAGACTTCTTTTGAGCTTACCTTGTCCATTAGAGGACCTTGCAAGTAAGTGTTCTTCTTCATCTTCTAGATTTGTAATCTTCTAGCCTTAGAGAAGCTCCACCTTGATTATTGGAAGGTTTCCTTGTCATTTCATTGTTTAACCCATTTTAGGGTTTGTTTTGGGGGTTTTTGTAGAGATTGTTGATCTTGAGCTTGAGAGGTGATTAGGAGCTTGGTTTGCTTGATTAGAGTCAAAGGCAAGTGGATGAATGGATGGTTTGAATGTTATTAAGTTTTATTACTTGTTCTTGATCATTGGATACATGTTTGCACATATGCTTCTTGTCACATTTCTATTGATTTCGAAATGCATATGAATTGGTTTTTCTCTCTTGTCAAATCTCTTGGAACTCTTGGGAATGTATGCATTTTATTTAGTCAAGTTTGTTCATATGGTTTTATAAGGAATGAGGTTGGATTGGCTATTCATGGTTATGTTATAAGTCACATTGACTTGAATTGATACTCATTTAAAGAGGTGTTTGAATTTAATTGTTCATTGGAGTTTAATGAGGATTTGAAGTGATTTTGGAAGAGAAATGCAAGTGAATGTTTTGATCTTTATAAGCTTTCCATGATTTTTGGTGCTTTTCACTCATGTCTATTTATTACATTGGTTTGAAATAAATGCCCATGATAGAGCTTTGGTAGTGCATTCATGGTAGTGCATTTATGTCTTATAAGTGTATTGGTGAATGTCATTTAATTTCTTCTTGCTTATATCAAATGTACCCTATTGTGAAATGGTTTCTTTCTTTCTTTAATTGCATTGGATTTGATATTGATGGATGAGGTGATGGAATAAACCCATATTGGAGTTGTGGAGAAGTGTAGATAGTTGCATTGGAGGAGCTTTTAGCTAAGTTTTGTGGCAAGGATTAAGTGGAAGTGAGGAGAATGGTTTGAGGAGGAGAAAGGGCTTAAATCTGAACACAGTGGGTGATTCCCGCACCTGGCGGTCAGCCTGCGGTCACCCGGCGGCTAGCCGCCTGGTGACTGGCGGCTAATCGCCAGATAGTCGAAATGTTACGGTTACTTTTCCAGAGAGCACCCTTCTCCACCTCAAAACTCAGTCAGCTCCACGGTTGGCCAGCGGCTAACCGCAGAACACATCGGCGGCTAACCGCCAGCTAACCGCACTTGGCGGTCAGCTTTCCAGTAAGCTGCATTTCTGCAGCCCAGCCGCGGTCAGCTGTGCGGTCAGCCAGCGGCTAGCCCCGCCAGCTGACCGCCAGGTAACCGAAATTCCCCAGATTTCGAAAAGCTCCCCGCTCGAACGAACTCTCCGGTTCGTTCGAGCGCTGAGCTTTGACGATCAAAGGAGATTCACTAGGCATTGTATGAGGCCATCCGAGAAAGAAACCATATCACAAGGATGTCATTCGAAGTTTTGAAAATCCAAAGTGTATAAGGAGCCCGGGATGTCTTCAAACTCAAGGAGTACCAAGTCATTTCAATAATCGACATACGAGACCCCTATCCACTTAAATAGATCTCGAAGTCAACAGTTTTCCCGAAATGGTATAGTTCATTATATTTCTTCATTTCCAAGATTTACTTTACATGACTTGTTTTCCCGAAAGCATTGAAGTTACTCTCGTAACAGTTATTTATCCCGAGATGTATTGCCCGATATGAAGTGACAGTGTGCCCTTGAGCACCCCCGTTTTACCCGTTTATTTATTGTACTTGATTTACTTGCATATGTCCCGATTTGTTATTTGACCTATGAGTCGGCATCACTAAGCTTGGATACCTTGTCGGTTTGATCCACCGACTTGGAAATCCCTCTCCCGTCCCGCCAGCTGCAGTTTGGATCCCGATACCCGGTTATTGCCGTTGTCCCGTCCCGATACCCGGTTCGCTACCGTGGTCCCGTTCCCGTATATTTATATTGTATATATGATTTACGTTGAGTCTCCTCACCTTGTGTGACTGAGACCAACGTCCCGTTATACTCTTGTCACTTCGGTGATAGAGGACTTAGCTTCTTGTGATTGCCATCTTGTCAGTTCCCGATTCCTTGGATACCCGACATGTTTTATATTGTTTACTTGTTTTTCGGTAAATGATTCGTTTCTTTTATGAAAGTTGTTATTTAAACAAGTGTTAATATTCTCCAATGTAAATTCAGTTATTATTATATTGCCTTCTGTTCTTTGTACACGTATATGTTGTAAATGAATACCCGAATTGTTAAATACCCGTGCTTTGTTTTAAATGACACTTGTATTCCAGATTCCTATGTTTATACCTGTTTTAAATGATTACTCGAATTGTGAAATATCCATGCTTTGAAATATGTTTTAAATGACACTTGTTTTGCCAAATTCCTATGTTTATACCTGTTTTAAACGATGCCCGATTTGTGGAATACCCATGCTTTGAATTATGGATAAATGAACATTAGCTTTGTCAGATTTCTTTGGTTACACCTATTTCAAATGAACACCCGGTTCGTTAAATATCTGTATTTTTACATATGTTTCAAGTGGACCTTGGTTTTGCCAGACTGCTATGAATACCTGATTTGTTGTATACCTATGTTTTTAACTAAGTCTCAAATGAACGTTTGTTTTGTCAAACCACTATATTTATACATGTTTTAGACGAACGCCCGACTGTCAAATATCTATGATTATAGATGATGTAAACGAACACATGTTTTATTAGACATTCATGTTTTACCCATGCTTGAAAGGAATACAGGTTTTCCCCGAGATTCCCGACTTTTGCACCCGTTTAATTATATGCAACATTTGATCGAATAGCATGATTTATCATATGTTTTATTCTGCAGTATATTTGTTATCTTTTCATCCACCTGCCAGACCATCGTGTCTGACCCACTACTTTTGGTACTCAGGTTCAGATTTCTTCGTCCCGAGTTGAGTGCTTGAGTTGACTGTGGAGCCATGTTTTGCAGGTTGTTTTGTCGGCTATGTCATGTAGACATTGAGCTTGACATCGGAGCTACGTCACATTTGGGTAGTAGTTTATAGCCTTTTGTTGTATGGCTTTTATTAGCCTTTTTCTTGGGATTCTTAATTAATATACATTGATAATTGTAACTTGAACATATTTGAGAATGTAATATCCTGTTACTGTCAGCTCTGTAATTTATTATGATGGTTACTCCAGTCTGATATGATTCTTGATATATTAGCTATGTGCTAAAGGTTGAGTGCGACGCGGAATCCGATGGCCACGGACTTCGGGTCGCAACGTCACAAATGCTTCCGCAAAATATTCAGAATGTGTTGGGATGTGTTGTCTTCACACACGCGGATCCTGGGAGAAGAAAATATATTTTATGCTTAATCCCATTTCCCGCCCTCGAGGTTCTGGTTCGGGGGCGTGACAATTCCCACCCTCTGTAACACAACCAAACATTCTATTACATAAATCTCTAGGGCTCGGAGGAAGCAACCTACAAATTACCTGCATCATGTGTAGGTTATTATACCATGACCGTTGTGTAGGTCATAGGGGTTTCCATTGTGCAAGTTTTGAGAGGATGTAGGCATAGACAACCGCAAACTTAGATAATTAAAAAAAAAAGAGTTTCTTTTCCATTAAATCTAAAATTAATAAAAAAATGTCTCTGGCAAAAAGCTCCACGGACCCGGGGTCTTTGTGGAGCATTATCTATACATTTGGAGCCCACATGCCACAATTTATCATCTTGGCCATTGGTCATAAACCACCAGGAAGTCTTTTTGTTAATTTAGAGAGAGTTGTGGTGGCCCATCTGCTTTGTGAAACAAGTGATCAATGCACGTCAATGGTCAAGATGAAACCATGTGTGATGAGGAAGCCATGCCCTGGCTTTTGTGGTGTTTTGTGAGTTGGAAAGTTTTTCTGTCCTTAAAAACCGGGCACACTATTTCCTTTGTGGTGTTTTGTTTGTGAATGAGTAATGCTACTTGGACAAACTTTTTGGCCAGAATTTTGGCCAACCCATATGGTTTCCATTGAATATCGGAAAGCTTTTCTGTCCTTAAAAACCGGGCACACTATTTCCAAAACACTAGTTTATTGCCTCTCTCTCTCTCTCCACTATTTATCATTATGAACATGGTATCTTGGGGGGCCCAGTTTATTATTAATGTTCCCCCAGTTTATTATTAATGTTAGTTTACAACTTGATAAAGCATGTCTAAAGCTTTTGGGTCGTTGGAATGATTTTAAACTGGAGTGAAATGGAGAGTGGAATGAGCTTGGAATGGAGTGAGATAGGAAGTCATTTTCATTTCAACGTTTGTTACGATGAGGAATCAATAATAGAATTCTGAATTCCTGTTCTTGCGTTTGGTACGCTGGAATGATGCGCGGAATGAAATAAAATTTACATAAAATTGACCAAAATACTCTCGTTAGAATCCACCAAATGGTGGGTCTAGATTACTCCAGACAAGCTCAAATGTTCTTACCTATGCAAACAAGATGCTATCAAATTTTACTCCAATAAAATTGGTCATGTCTTAAAATTAATCATATAAGAGAGTTCATTTTGAGCATTTATATTCTCAATAGAGGAGCCCTGTGAATGGTTCCGCTCCTTCAACTTGGAAATTCTTTTACTTAAGACTCAGTGGGTGGAGACTCCAAATGGGTATATTGGGTTTAGGATGCGATTCTAGCTTTGTTCAATTGAATTTTTTTTTTCGTTTTTCTATTTAATGAGTTGTATGACTAGAAATAAAGTTTTTTTAGAAAGTTTAATATTGTCATTAGTTTTGATTAGGATTGATTTTTACTATTTGATTTTCATAAAAGATAAATGATATAAAATAATAATAATAATAAAGAGACAAAGCTCAACAGTTCCCAACAAACCGTGGCAAGTGAAGACAAGATGCTAGTAGTCTTGAGAAAATATAGGTAGTTTTAAATAACATGGTGTAGCAATCTTAGCTAAAGCCATGAAACGGTATCTAAATTCAAATAATAATGTGACTAAAATCCATTTGGTGAATCTTGTGGATGGAAACTTGTGGTAGAGAATATGTACTATTATGATGAAAGATCTATTGAGAAAATTTTCTAGGGATAGTCTTCCTGAAGACCCAATAGAGGAGTCTACTAAGGAGGATGGGATTGATCTATTCACAAAAGTTTCCACCCACATGTTATGAAGAGCTAACAGCTTAGCATATCACAGTCAGTGGAGACACATCAGAAGATCTTAGAATAGTTGGTTTTGTCATTGGAGATTTGAATAAGCAATCTAAAATACCATCAACAACATTCAGATTGCGGCCATAATCAAATTTTACCAATAGCATGATCGATCTTTTGACTTTGATAGTTGGATGAAAGCAATTCTTTAACTCCATTCATTTCAGGTTACAACAATGTCTACAACTTGATCTAGCACTAGAAAGAAAGATCCCAAACATGAGAGTTTCCTCCATCTAGAAGAGAACAATGTAGCTTTTGGCTCCGGCCAATTTAGGACCCACCAAATGAGCCTTTTGAGCCCATGATGACACCCTAGCCTTGCCTAAATAAATCCTTCCATCGGGGAACATCTTAATGTTCTTTTCTATTTAATGAATTTCTGTTATTAGTAGAATTACAGCTCCCCTCTTTTATTTTCCTTGTCACTACAGTTTAAAAGTTTTTGTGATTTTCTAATAGAATCAGTTTTAAGACCTTCTGCCTATTTTTTAAAAAGTGATAAAAGGTAAGTTTCCTAAACCGACGTCAATGTTGAAGGGAATTAAATTATTTATTATTTCTAGGGTAATGCTACTTGGACAACCTCTGGGGACCGGACCATGGCCCGGTCCCCATGAGGACCGTGGGATCCCAGGTGCTCATGGGGACCGGGCCATGGTCCGGTCCCCAGAGAATATATCACAAACTTGCTTCCTTAAGTTGAATCAAATATACAAAATAACCAATTTGTTAGAATCAAACTGAAACATCTCTTTTTTAAAAGAGATTTGTTTGAATCAACTCTATAACAAACAATTCAGAGTTTCAGGCGTTAATCGAGCTTTGCCTCTACCGTAACTCAACTAGTTACAACGAAGGCATTTGCAAGAGTGTGTGAGTTTGAGTCCAATTAAAAAAAAGAATTCTACTTAGAGGATTTATTTTATTTGTGAAGAGGTAATAAGTACTCACACACCCACCCCACAGACACACTCAATCAAGTCCCTCACTATGGCACCACAGTTTGAGATTGATCTCTAGTTGTTTCTAAGGAAGGAAGTGCCTCTTAATTGTAACTGTAATTGGTCTTGCATTTGATGACATTTGGACTGGGTGACCAGTTCACAACTATACATCTCCCAACTTGCATAAGCCATTAACCATAGTGACCGATGGATCAGTGTATAATTCATGCCGATGATGTCAGAATTTCATTTCGCAGGACTCCTATTAGGTAAGTAATGGGGGATTAGTTGACAATGTTTAATCATGACTGTAACTTGTATGGTTTTATTTTAATTAATTGTACTACAGTACTAGTTTGCATATCCTTCACGTAGATTAATACAATGGATCATCATCAACTTAGCCTTAATCAAGTGAGTGGCCTGACACGTGTGGGTACATGGGTGGATCCTAGCCACAATAACTGGACTCCCCTCACTCCACGTTCATTCAACATAGCACCAAACAACAGAGAAAGCACATGAGGGTAATGGGATTTTTATTTTATACTTGAGTTTTATGAGGTGAAGTGTTCTAGTGCTGGTAATGTAAAAGTACAATTTGTTTTGTAATTGAAACTCTACTTTTCACATGTTGTGACCAACTAAATATGGTAAAGTAAAACTTTTGGCACTTGAGATTACTTTAGCATATATTTTATTTTACCATTGCCTAAGGAAGTGGAAGCTAAAAAAGATCTAATCCATCTACTACCTAGTTCTTCGATTAGGGAGTCCATCCTAGCTCACAGACCAACGAATTGCACAGATTGAACTAGATAGGGTTGATCTCTCATTGATAATCTCAGATATATGTTTAGTTGTTTGACAATTGTAATAGACTCATCTCAACCGACCCAGAGTTTCCGCAATGCTGGAGAGAGAGAGAGAGAGAGAGAGAGAGAGAGAGAGAGAGAGAGAGAGCATACAACTCATGTTCATAATTATTGGATTTCATTTCACACTAATGGTGCTTTCTTCTTTCTTTCCTTTCAAAATCTAGAATGTTCACATTCAAGCTAAAAACTAGTTTTCCGTGGAAGTAAGGGTTCAAGGATTAGTACACCCTCTCCTTCATAAAAAAAGTATCACAATTCAGAAGCCAACCAGAAAGAATTATAATATATGCTAAATGCAAATGCATATAATTTTACATTTATATTTTGATGATAGTTCTCTCTTCTCTTTCTTTCTTCAAATTCTAGAATGTTCACATTCAAGCTAAAAACTAGATTTATGTACAACTCGTACGTATTACAATTCAGAAACCAACCAGAAAGAATGATAATATATGCTAATTTCATTTTTACAATTTCATTGTATACTCGGTGGGAGAAGACGTGTTTGAGAGACGTCAAAGAATTCAAAACTGAAAGAATTTTTGCCTTTTAATTATTCTTCTACCAACAACACATGTGGCCTTTGACTCCTTCAGGTTAGTCCCCATGCCTGTTATCCACACATAAGAAACACAAACACTCAAAAGTGAGCACCATTAATAACAAGAAATTCTTTCTAATATCCTGAAATACATTACATTAAGGTATAAATTAGAATGCAGCAAAGCTGTAATGTAAATTGAAATTCAAAGAATTTTGAAATAGATTGTAGTATGGTCTAACATAAAAAGATTCACATTGCGCACAAATATATATTCCTAAAAATATTTGTAGATCTGACAAGTGAGGCAGTACTAATGTAACAGTTGATTCAGAGAAGGAATAAAAATGACTGTTTTGCATATTTTTAAGTAATCTAATACGAGTAGAATTCTAAATATTTCCAAAATGTCATACAAATATAAGGAGAGTAGGGAATGCTTCTATCTCAGTTCCAAAAAAGGGTATGAGCAGATGGCGGCAGCTTTAAGGGTCTTTTACCTTTTGCAAATGATAGGAAAATGGGGTTTACATATGTAAATGTAATGTATGCAAATGTTGCACATGCAAATGTTGCATTTCAGCATATTACCATGTTTGTCAAAATCACCATTTTTGCTTGAGTAGATGATACATCCAACGGTTTTAGATGTATTTGGATTTTTTGAACTTTTTTACAAATTTCTCAAAATCTATGAAGAAATAAGATAAGAAATTAAACGTCCTGATATTTACCAACTAAACATCCTAATAGTTACCATTAGTACAAGAATATTGAATGGTTAGGAACATGAATTGGGGGCCCCACAGAAGTGCATAAAATTTGATCTATACATTGGGGATTTTTCACAAATCACTAAAAATTATTGAAGATGGTTGATGAAGCCCACAAGAATGCAATCACCTGTGAGACACTGTACTAGTGCCCTTTTGGAGGTGTGGAGATCAGACTGTACTAGTGCCCTTCACCTATCCAGGTGTATAAATGGCCTTATTTATGTAACCATTACACATGCGAATCATTTACATTAGCAAATGACTGCGAACAAATGACCCCTTAAGAAAAAGAAATATTATTTCATAGATTGTCATGTCAACATGTGCAGTTCTAATAATTGTCCCTATGGGTATACACACTATTAAAAAAAATTGTGCAGTTCAACTCCCAACATTAATTGTCTGATTCAGTTGATTTTCCATTTTGGATAAGGGATTCTCCTTGTGAGTTTTGACATGACACCATCACCCATATGCACTAATCTAATCTAATGAAAAGTATGAGGAATGCAAGTTAGATATGTTTTAAAACATGTTACCTGAATCCGACCATCAGACGTTCCGAGAACCAGAACTTCTCCATCTCCATTGACAGCCATGCACTGCACTTTGCCACTGGTTCCTGTTTGAAGCGTGCCTACTCTACTGAGCTTCTCCTTCGACCACATTTCCACAATCCCCAACTTGCAACCCAAATAAATAAGTTCAGCACTTACGACCATCGATTTCACCTCCAGGGTGGATGGCAATGATCCGACCATACTATGATTTGATGCATTCCATATCTTGGCCACAGTAAAGAACTCACAGTTAATATAACTAAATCAATTGGATATGAAAAATTAATACAACACTCCCCCAATCATAACAACACATACAAATATACAATATTCCTAAAAGATGTACTGACAAAAGGAAAAATTGGGCAATGGTTGTATTCATTCTAAAATCAAGCTTTACTTGGACTAAATGAAGGCATTCTCTGTGCCCAAGAAAAATCTTGGGCAAGTTTTTAATCAAAACTTTTTGAAAATTTGAAAGGCTTATGAATCATATATTAAGTTTTCCAGTAGAGACCATCCTTTTTCTGTTTTTTTTTTTAAATTTCAGATTTCTCATCCACTAACAATTTTTTTGAGCCAACACTATTGAATTTACTCGGGCTAAAGTCAATTGAGTTACATGTACAAAAAAAAGAGATGATTATTTGTATTGATGTGTTATTCGTCATGGTATTGATGTTACTACAAATGAAAGATGGATAAATTATTAAAAGCTACAATTTTTATTATTTCTAAAATCTTCAACAACTTTTTATACATCTTATTATACACAATTTGATTTGATTCAACCCCTTGAACAATTTGTAACACGATTTGATTTTCAGAATAATGGTTCATATAGTATTTGAACATTTACACTAACAGAAGACAGCTTCGTTGGTACACCGTACTAATGATTACAAGTACAGTTGAAGTAAAGCGGTAATGTAAGTCTGTTGTATCTCTTTGTTCTAGGAAATGCATACCTTCACTGCTGCTCCATCTAAAGAAGTGCCAACTGAATATAGTAACCCATCACGAACTTGCATTGAGTAGATTGGATTTGCTTTCCCCAGCAGCTTCCTAGAACCCACTTGAATTGTACTCAGTGTTCCAGTGGCCAAATCAATTTCCTGAATAAGTTTATTCATGAGCAATATACTGGAAGAAGAAACGATCAAACTCACAAAAAGAAAAGGGAAAAAAAAAACTCTCTTATATTAATTATAGCAATGGTAAGTTGGAAACAATAACTATTATCATTTTATTAACTATATTTATTATTATTATAAAAGAAAAAATTGACACCATCAAGCAATGGACTCAATAGTCACCTCCAATAGGGGAACAGGACTCAGGGTTAAGTTTGTGAGGACTACATACTGGTTTCAATCTTGCCTGAACATAAATAAAAAAAAGAAAACATTTTGATCCCTTTTTATAAGAAAATGGAGATATTTGCTTTGTTTACACAACCAAACTATCTCAGTTATACAACCAAATTTTAAGAGAGAATAATAGAGCGACGTCAAGCAATGGACTCAATGGTCACCTCCAATGGGGAACAGGACTCAGGGTTAAGTTTGTAAGGACTATGTACTCGTTTCAATCTTGCCTGAGCATAAATAAATTAAAAAAAAACACATTTTGATCCCTTTTTATAAGAAAATTGAGATATTAGCTTTGTTTACACAACCAAACTATCTCGGTTATACAACCCAATTTTAAGAGAGAATAATAGACTGACAGCCTAATACAATAATATAATACTTTCAAAATTTGAGCTTGTGACAAAGAATCCACAATGGAAGCTGTCTTCTCACTAAGAGAAGGGAAATCGTTTTAATTGGTTTAAAAAAGTCCAAAACAGTATCGTGAGACAACCAATTTGGTGGACATTCGGAAAAAAAAAAAAAATACATCTATGGTGGATGCATTTAGACTTTAAGAGTATAGAATACGAGTCGACCAAGATCTGAACTAAAGTTGTGCTGCACCAAGGTTCTGCTTTGAGCTTCTTTTTGTTTTTGTCTTTCTTATAGAAAATTGATGACATAAATGTAGGATGGTGTGCCTTGGTATATGTTATTTACAAACAATGTGATACTAATTAACCAGATAAGAAATCAAATACATAGTAAATAAAACTAGGGTCAACTTGGTAAGTTCTAGTTGATTTAAGCCAAATCCACAGATGATACAGTTAGATTTGGGCCCACATCCAAGTCAGGAACAAAGCTCGATCTGTGTTCACCAAGCAACATACAAGGCCGAAGTTTGCCCATTTAAGGCTCATGTCCAGATTCGGATCTGAATCAAGATCCCGATTGAGTCTAAAATCAGATCCAAGTCTAAACTTGGATTTAAAATAGCTTTTTTTATTATTTCAACATTCTTTTTGTTCAGTTTTTGCTAATTAGCATGGGACATATGCACAACTCAGCATGGGAGGGCCTATGGCCTCCATGTGGGGTAATGGACCCCACAAATCCTTTGGCCATCATTCAGGCTCGGATAACTTGCATCACTGTAACCTTCAAAAATAAAGAAAGAAACAATAATCTCCATCTTTTTTTTTACTCATTGTTAGTTCCCTATGGTTAAGAGTCTCTCTTTCTCAATATGACATCTTTAATACTCAAAGAATCTCCATAGTCTCCATAGTGTTAATCTAGAGCATGGTGAAAAAAAGAAGACCTGGAACATTTTAGGCATTTAAGGCAAAGTTATTGATTATTGACAATGTACGAATGTTTCCATGCACATATGCATGTCCCGACAAATATACATGCATTCATACATATGCACATTGATATGCATGAGCATGTACCTGTACTAGTCTGGGTTAAAAGATTACACGTTGATCATACATTCTAGAACTAGTGACATGTGGCAAGTAGTACTTGGAACAAGAACACATTACAATGCAGATACGACTGTACCTGAATACTACTATCATGGCATCCGCAGTAAAGCTTCCCTTGCACCAGAGCTAAGCACTTGACATGTTTGTTTGAATTGAGCAACTTGGAGTCCCCATTCCATGAATGAACCTAATAAAGAAAAAAAAAATCCTAATCATCAGTTACATAGGTTTTGCAGCAATTTCCTTACTTAAAAAGGTGAGAAGTTTGTAAGTGCATCAAATCTTAATACCAGTATAATTGTTACCATAAAGAGTGCCATTTGTATGAAGTATGCATTGGTAGAGAATGTTTCATGTAAAAACAAATCTGTTTTGACTTATAAGATGAGTCTAGATTAGATTAGGATTATTCTAGATTTATAATGGAATAACGTGAGTAACTCACCAGCATGATTGTAGGATCAGCCGTGGCTCTGATACCATGTAGAAAATTAGGGACTATATTTTCGTTGAGAATAAAGTGGGTATTTTTAGAGTAAAATCTAATCTTAAGATAATAAGACTAATCACATTATCCTAATCACATCATAACTCTAATCAAACCTAATTCTAATGTCTAATACATCACAAATCTGATGATTTAACCTAATATAATAGAAAACCATCCTCATCATACTTATCCAATCTTCTTAGTATTCTCTATTTTGCATCGTCATCTATAACTCATAATTAGCCCAATGCTTGATCATCTAATTAGTGGCACATATGAATGGATTAATGACATGATTCGTGATGGTCCATCCTCAATTATCATTTCTCAATTGCCCCTTTCGATTGCTTTAACTCATTTATCCGATTGCCTTAAGGACTATGATGCCTAGACACGGCTTGGATACGTCAGGGACACGCCAAGGACACGTCATGGACACGGATTTTATGAATAAAAAGTGAATTATTTGATATGATACGGCACGATACGTTGCCCATTTTGAAGTATCCGAAAATCATAGCTTAAGGATAAGGGCTCCTTCCATGGTCCCTTTTCGAAGGCCCTTCCTTTAGCAAACATTGGATCGGCATTGCGTTGGTCCCTTGCATGCCTCATTTTTTGTCATCCCATTTGGCTATCCCGCTAAAGATTTCACAGCCTTATGTCATTCCTTGGAATCTACTAGCACGGTAGCACCCAAGCCCGAAAGGAGGTTGGTGTCACACAGGCAGCCAACCATATAAACCTGCCAAACCAAATTTCAAGTTTACTTTGAAAAGTAGCACTCGGCTATCCAAAATGACAAAAAAAGGTTCTAGCCAGTTATGAAGCAAGACTGCCACTGATATATGGCTAGAAGATGAAAGCCTGAGTCAAAGTCAACTGAATCTTGAGTCTCATTTGTGGTTTTGGAATTTTAGAACTTGATGATGAGGAAACCTACAGAGTTCTCATTTCTTAAGTTAAAATTACTTACTGATGATAAAACAAAATAGTCCTTGCATTTAAAAAAAAAAAAAACACATACGCATCTATTAAGGAACTGAAAAGAAAAGCATCATTCCACCGCAAAAGTATCAATCAAGTTGAGACCAAGTTTTTGAGTTAAATTCTCAAAACTATGATGACAAGAACGGACCCCTCCAGTGGTCCATAGTACTGCTCAATCAATTATCAATTCATTTTCTCCAGGTTGTATCATTTGTATTGGCGACCAGAATCTTTCATGTAGAATGACCACCCATAGATCGGCGAAGGTCAGTCCCCAAAAAACTTGAAAAAATCTTTAACCATTGACCAACAGGCAGTAAAAACTGTAGAATTTCCCACGTGATCATGGCCTTCTTATGTGAAAAAAAGGACTGACAACATACTACAAGTGGGCCTTCCTTGGAGTGTTTCAGACACCTTGCATATTGCCCTCACCACAGAGGAAACTGAATTTAACGTCAGTCCTGTTTTGTTACACTCCCAATCCTGAAGACATGGCTAGTTTTTCTTGACGTTGCTTCAGTCAATTTTGTTCAGTAATGCTGCTTGGCCCAGGTTGGGGCTATACATTATACTATGTTGTTCCTACCTTTGTTGCAGTCATAGTGCCGCATATAGACATTAGTGTTTTTGTTCTCGGTCTGCTTCCTTTAGAAATGATAGTTCATATTTGATAAAGAAGAGAACTACAAAGCTCAGTTAGAGAATACCTTTACTCCAGCTCCTTGTGGAACGAAGCATGATATAGTATTGGCAACCGTAAGATTATGAATCTGATCTTTAACATCGTGAAGTTGTATACACTGAATTCCTTCTTCACCAATGGACCAGACCTGCTCACCACAGAAAGTAAATTAAAGGACAAGGAAGTATTAAAGAAGATTTAAAAAGCAACAACAAGAACTTACCCTAACAGATCTGTCAAGAGAACCACTGTATAGTTTTTCTCCAGACTGTAAAATTGCTAGACTAGTAACTGCCTTTGAATGTTCTCTCACTTCTTGGATGAGATGAAGAAGGGTTCCTCTAACACTCCATACCTTAGTTGTTTGAAATTAAGAACTGTATCAGTATATAAAAGATCTACACTGATTTAAAATGGTGTTAAGAATTAAGATACGTCAATTTTAGTGGGATGATGAGGTTGTTTTCATGATTTCAAGCAGTGCAGACTGCTAGATAAGATGGAAATCAAGTTTGCAGAAACCTAGGTGCAGCCACTGGAACATAAATAACTCCTCTTCATTGTTCAAGGCTACCGTGACTCACTCAAGCTGTTCAAATACAACAGTTTGAGGGACAACAGACACTTTCTGTAGAAAAATGAATGAAGGGAACCTGAAAATGTATATTGAAGAATAAGAAGCTTACCTTCATTGCTCCATCTGAGTGGCCAGAAATTATCCTGTCCTTAAAGCAGACTACTGAAAGCACTTCGCCGTTTGTGCTGCAATCAACTTGAACCAGCTCATTATGACTCCACAGGTCCTGCTGTCAGACAAGGATAGGAATTTGGGTCAATATTCTTCTTAAGAATTTAGGAAAATCCAGATATTGAAAACATCAAACTTACAACACTTAAGTCCTTCCCTTCTGAGAGAACTTTCAGCATCTTAGATGCTAATGGTGATGATTTCCTGAGTTCTCTCAAAAATTTCATTATATCTTTCACGTAGAAAGTTAGATCATGTAATCCTTCTGCAATTTCAGTAAAAATAAACCACATAGTTATATAATAATATGAAAAACTATTAATTCAAAAAGAACACAAGTTGTAGAAAAATACATGTAAACTATTCAAGAAAAATGCAATGACAGTTATATAAATGTAAATGAGTAATAACCAAAACATAAGACATAAATTGTTATCCTATTGGCTATGTTAAATCTAAGTCTAATCTGATGCATGATATCGACAGCTGGATTGTTAATAAATAAATTATGTTTGTTATATATATATATTTACCAGAGTCATCCATAAAGCTGCTCAGAGCCAGCATGGCAAGAGCTTTGTCTTCGACATCCTTTGCAGATTTGAGAATTGAAACAAACTTTTTGATTAGGCAAACTCGTGCAGCCCCGCGAATTCCAGTGTCTGGGAGAACAGTGAGCATGTGTGTAAGCCAGACAGCAGACACAAAACATGCGGAGGATAACTCCACGTATCTACTCTTGAGGCCTTCTGCTAATACCTCAAACACTAAGCCAAATTCATGGCTGACAAGCACAAATGCCATTTTTCTTTCCCATTCTTCTGCAGCCTTTTCTTCTTCCTATTGAAATCCATGAAATCCAAATAAAGCATAAGTAGCAGAAAGGAAGACACAATAGGGGTAAAAAATTAAGGATATGTGAAACAAGAGTTACAAATGAAGCATTTGGAAAACAAAAGATGCATATGAGGAAGAAAGCAATAAGAAGCCACTTTCTTTTCTTTTCACAAGGAAATCAAGAATTTGATGCACCCTTCTAAAAAACTTTCAAATCAAATACATCAATTCTCTTAAACTGATAAGAGTGAATATTCCCTTTCCTTTTCCTGATAGGTACATGATTCCAACCTGCCACCTTGTGTTGTGACAATGAGCCCTTTCTAGCTGTTCTATGGGCTTTTGTAAAGTAATATTTATTGTCGGATTAAATCATGACCCTTAACTCTGATCAGAGTGATATTTTTCTCATATAAACCCCAAGTGGCCCCCTTTTGAAGTTCATTCATAGACACACACATAGAGGAAAATTGTCTCATACATGCTATACATATCGAACCTTAAACATGGTCAATCCTGAAAGGGCCATCTGGGGCCCACTTTTTACGCATTCCCCTAGATAACCATACCAAACAACCTGGGCCCCCCAGTGTGATACATCCCAACTTTGATCCACTTAGAGTTATACATGTTAAGAAAGTGGATTTATTTGTAATTATGGAATAAATGGATTGTTTTGTAATCATAGGAAAAGTGAGTTTTTTTTTTTTTTTTTTTTTTTTTTCTGTAATTCTCAAAAATATAGAAACAATATAATATGAGTGGGCACTCAGCCCTAGACACCACTGCCAACAGATTGAATTCTCCAAATTAACAACACTCGTCGCTGGAATGAGACCCCATTACTTCTTCATATTTTCACAATTTATCTTTGGAACCTTGAATGTCATAGCTATAATCATCCATCCAACCAGACTCTTGCCTCTAAAATGAAAAACATCAGCTTGCATGAACACAAGGCTGCATTAACTTAAGAAAAAGGGAGCACCATTTTACCAACTCCCACAGTCTACTATTCTTGTAGATATGCACTATAACTTATCAGTTGAAACTCTTTTCCTGTGAGAGAGCTTAATTAATGGGATTTCATAGAGATTAAATAAGTTGGGTATAACTAACACAAGTTTGCATTATAAAAATCATGAGCTCCTGTGAGATACATAACTTACTGCACATATTTTCTTTGTTCATTTCATAGTTTTTCATCATCATAGACCTTGGATCATGCTCTAAGTTTATTATAATTTTCTTATGAAGAAAAAATCCAATCAAGTTGATATTTTGGGCATCCCTAATCCATACACAGACCTTCCCATCCCCCTTCTCTGGCAAGAGAAATCTCACACATATATAATCATTACCATTATCTGAGCTTGTTCCATCAGTTTGGGATGCTGGGGCCATTTAAAGGAGTTCTACTAAAGCACCCTAAACAAGCTAAGACCAGAGTCCTATCTATGAACACAAAAGAGCTCTCTCTCTCTCTGTGTCTCTCTCTCTCTCTGTGTGTGCGTGCGCGCGCGCGTTCGTGTAAACCGATACACACATATATAAAGAGAAGGAGAGTCTAATTTTATAACATTAACCCTTATAAAAAGCACACAAACCAAGTGGGCAGTAAAAGGCACTAGGGAAAATGGCAAAGAATAAAAAAATATATATACAATCAGTTGACAAATCCACGAAAGAAACTAACCAGAGTTTCCTCAGACTCTCCAGCTATGTGACTCTGCTGCTCTGATCGAATTACAGCTCTGAAGCTTCGGTTGAATCCTGCGCGTTTCAGAAGAAAAGCTCGAGAAAGGGGCTTTCCAGAAGAAGAAAACCTTCCCTGCAGGGCCATAATAGTTTCAGCAGCTGCTATCTGGGTGCCAGGGAAATCAGACTTTCTAAGGCATGAAATAAGAGCATCTACGGCCTCTTCTCGGTACATGCTCATCTTCCTAGGCTCTGCCTGTAGACCAAGAAAGGCGCTAATCATTAGTTCTAGTGGTAATATCATAGTTTCTCAAATCGAAGCAGTTGTGAGTTACGAGAAGGCATACTATAGTATTTGTATCAAGTCCAAGTCATTTAACTTGATCAAGGATTAAAGATTAAGCATGCCGGAATGTCAGCTGTTTACAGGTATGAAACATGCGATCTTTTACTATAAAAATACTCTGATGAGAAAATTAATCAAACTGCAATGGCCTCATCTTCCTATCCAAATTTCCATCAATAAAAAAGTGGACAACCAGGCTAACATAAACTTACATAACAAATTCCATTCTTTCAAAGTTGCAACCATCTTGACATGTCAGTAGGAATGTAAAGACAAAACCATGGTTCAAAAAGATGTCACTATACAATTATGTAGTGAAAATCACAGTGCATTGTATTATTAAACAACTAAAAAAAATCTGCTCTTATTAAATGAAGGTCTTATTTTCAAATTAATTACTAATCACTTTTTGTTACATGAATTTTTTTTACATACATCATTTGCCATTTTCCTGTCTTCTTGTTTAATGGTGGCCTTTGTGAAGAAAACTAAGGCCCGTTGAGCTCAATTGGTTAGTTGTAGTCTTCTATTGTAATCCTATATATATGCATTCTTATTTGTTGTAATCCCTAGGGAGATTTCCCCTTTTCAAACTCTCTTCATGTGTAATGGCATTCTATAAATATATATGCTAGATTGGAGGAGCGGTATAGAACTCTTGGGACAACGTTCCTGCCCGGGGATTGATCCCTGGGTGGCTATGTGAGATGAGACACCCTTTCCACTGGGCTGTCTCTAGGGTGTCTCACGTTGCTTTTCTATAAATATAGTATTCGTGTGCTCATAAAAACATACAATTCTCTCATTAGATCTCTATTCTTGTGTTTATATGGTATAAGATCCTATTATCGTGTGTGGGCCCTCTTCCTTGCACAAAAAGACCTTTTGGAATCTTGGTGATCATCTTAAGAAACCTCTCTTCTTGAAGATAGAACAAGAGTTGCAGCAGAACATTTTTTTATCAGAATTTATGATTCGTATCCCGAATCTTACGATCTGTATTGAATCCTAAGGAAAATGACTTGTATATATAGAATGAATCACATTTACAAGTAAATTTTAGGATTCAGGTATGAATCTTATGATTTGAAGCTTGTTTTAGAGATCTTATGATTCAAGCGATTCATCTGAGCTGGAATAGCAATAGGTAAGAGATTGACATTAGTATTTCTATTACTTTCTTTCCTTTTCTTTTAGATATCATTTCTATATTTAAAAGGTTATATTAATATAGTGATTACAATTCTAAGGAGGTTTTAGAGATTAATAAGGAATAGGCATGTGACTAAAGCGTTCAATTGAATGTATGAGATTTTGTATTCTATTTATTCTTTTTAGTCTTTCTTCATTTTTTTCTCCATGAACACTTGATGTCATGGCTTTCTTCATATGGCCTTTTTTCCTTTTTTTTATGGTTTTCAATTTTATAAAAATAAAAATAAAAAATCATATGATTCAAGATATGATTCAGTTCTCCTCAAATGATTTGAGATCCAACTTCAATTTTCAGAACAATGCTTGGTGTACTCTCTGTCTCTCTGTTTTAATCCGGCAACAGATTTACCGAGCAGATCCCTGTTTGGCTGTTTCTATCTGCTTTTGGAATACAGATCTTGGTCTGGGCATCAGGGTACATTTCTGCAACAAGAGGGCACTGTATCTCTGGCGGGCGACGCTTATTCTTGTTTTCAGGGATCTACTTACATTTTCAGTTCTGCATCTTTTCATTGGTAAATCACTTGGATCTAGCTTAGATCTGTGGGGCGGGAAATCTCAGAACATAGTTAGTCCAACCCTCATTCTGACCATCTGTGGTGGGACCCACCCATTATGATCATTAGTAAGACAACTGCACCATTTTGGTCCCCTATTTATTCTGGGAATCTAAATGATCTTTTTTCTGATTTTTTGAGGACAATAAACAGAAACTGCTATCTTCTCCTCTAGCTTAATTTTGGTGAACAGTTTTCATTTACACCATTCAATTTTCTGATCTGCCACACTTGAGTCTGACATTTCTTGGAGTGACAAACTGACAATCATAACTGATATTTATCTAACAGAATTTTCTTGTAACTAAAATCTCATTCAAATGCTCGATTTCTTCATCTCTTGTGCAGTCTCTCAATGTCCTCACATCATAAAGTTGAGGGTGTGTGAAGAAATAGAGGCGAAGAAATAGAGGCCCAGAGCCCACAGACCCAAGGCCCATTGAGCTCATTTGGTTAGTTGTAGTCTTCTGTTGTAATCCTACAGATGAACATTCTTATCTGTTGTAATCCTAAGATTAGGGAGATTTTCCTTTTTCAAACTCTCTTCGTGTGTACAACATTCTGTAAATACAGTATTCGTATGTTCATAAGAAGGTACACTTTTCTCTTAAGATCTCTGTTCTTCTTGTGTTTATACCCTTACCCCACTGTAGGGCTGTCATAAGGTCATATCTGTCTTTTGGAAACTGGAGAATACTATGTCTTTCTTTTTACTTTTTTGTTTCTCTTTATTTTTTTAATTTTAATAAACGTCGATTCATCTGAATGATATTCTCTATTTTGTATGCACATGATCTAAGTCATGTGAGAACTGATTATGCACTGGTGCAAGTGTGAGCAATTCTATTTGGACATGTTAATATCATTCAGTGAATCGTACCTTACAATGAGTGAAGCCATCGGTATCAACCTCCCCCTCCATCCACATTGTCAATCTCTCTCTAAATTGAGGGATATTTCATCCTTGGATTTTCTTTTCAC
Source organism: Cinnamomum chago (assembly GCA_038049695.1). Taxonomy (NCBI): domain Eukaryota; kingdom Viridiplantae; phylum Streptophyta; class Magnoliopsida; order Laurales; family Lauraceae; genus Cinnamomum; species Cinnamomum chago. The sequence continues at coordinate 86,575,781 of CP142451.1, forward strand.
ACCATTTTTTTCTAGGTTTTGGATTCATGCCATTTTTCCCATTTGGTAGTTGGCCCATGTCGTTCTACTTGATTCAGAGTGAATCACACACAGTTGCATGATTCGATCCAATTGTCAGGATTAGGAAATCCTCCTGTCACGTGGGAATGTTGATACCTACCAGTTTCTATGTTGTAAGGGGACTAGGTGAGACCCACTGGACAGAATAAACACCCCAGTATGGAATTTTTCCATGCTTGCACCAACATATAATCAGCCCTTGTAAAAATGTCTATAATTTTTCATCATATAATGGTACAGATATGTTGGTTGAATGTCCAAGTTGCACAATACCAAACCAAAAAGGAAAGGAACTGCTAAGGAGGGTCTAAAGAGTATTGTCACAAATCTCATTCTTTGGAATTTATTGTCTCGAGAAAATATCAAGACATTTTAATTTTTGGGATTTTCTCGGGAAATCTTTGGAAAAATGCTGCAGAAAACAAAAATTAATTAAAAATAAAATATAAAAACATATAAGATAAGGGGTAAAAGTTACAAAGAGGTATCTCTCATGGATTAAATAAGAGGTAAAACACTAAGCCCCTTGTGGGACTCACTTGGATGCTTGCCAATCATGCGAGTATAGGTTCATGGAAAAGTCTCATAGTGGATATGATTTTGGGTAAAAATCATCTCAATTATATTATCACAATCATTGATTTAGGGACCTTAAAGTTTTAATGGTTTCTTAAATTCCATATTTTATGAAATTTAATCCAACTGTAAGTATAATTCAGATTAGTGTCAATTCATAGGCATTATTGATGGGGGATTGGATCAATCCGGTTGGGGGGGTGGGGGCTCAGCCAATCCATAAGAGGGAGGTACCTATTTGCTAAACATGATCATATAAGGTTCATATATATATATATATATATGAAAAATAGTTTTTATATAAGAAGACAAGACCTTTTCCTTAAAGATGGTAGAAAGAAAGAGGTGGACCTTAAAAGGAGTGAAGAGTTGTTTAAGGGGTTAATAGTAATACACAACTACACATGCATCAAAGTTATTTGCATTTCCCAACCACCAATATTATCATAATAATAATGTGAGATATTGTGAAATATTGTGATATTAACACAACATATGAAAATCAACTAATATTTTCTAAAATGCTATGATAATATAACGATATTTCCAAAATATAATTGAAATAGTGACGGTGTCAGAGTTTTATACCAGAAGATCAAGCTGAAGAAGGAGACCAGCAATGACAGGACATTGATCCTGGAGTGCAGTTTGTAGATAAATAAGGAGAGTATGCATTGTACTAAAACCACCTTCATCCTTGATGATACGAAGAAGTTGCTCATTAAATGTTCTCCTGGAAAAAATTAGCTCATAGTGGTTAGAAAGCTGAATGTTTGATATCTGAGAAAGCATAAGTACACGAGGGTTTATAAATGCACGTTGTACATCTAAAGGTGCATGTTACATATGGCTGAAAATTCGAAAAACTGAGATTTCCAGTCTTCAAGCCAAGGTATCACACATTGATTCTAAAACCTATATGAGGTTTTGAAGCTCGCTGTATAGCTGAAGTAGGATGGTGGATTGAGTCCAAGTTGAAAGCTGCTTATAGTGTTCAATTGAGTTCAAAAGAGTTTAAATGGTAATATGATCCAAGTGTTAAAAATCTTTCACAATTATTTTAACAATAGGTAGATTCTTTTGGGTTTCCAAAGGACTTGGATAGCACCTTTAATTCAATTTAGGTCTTGATCGGCCAAAGTTGAGATTTGTAATCTTTATTGATAAGAAAAATGTAGGAAAATCACGTGTTCTCTGCCTAGGAAAATGATATGTTTTTCCATATGAAGAATGAAAATGAGAGCAACAATGGAAGCCCAACAACAGCAACAAACATGAGCACCTACAATAGCAAAGATAAGTATGTAGTGTTACCTATTTAGTTTGACCAGCTCGGACAGAAAATGAATAATCTCAAACTGTTCTCCCTCGCTTACACCTGCTAAGCTCTCCAGAACAGGTGCCAACTGGGCCTTATCGGCGATGGTGTTTCTGCAATTGCCATCCACCTCTATGCATCTCAACAAGATCCCAACTGAAGCAATCCTCTCCTCCACCCAGTCAGCTTCCAAGCTCCCAACAAAACTTTCAACTGCTCTTTCAGAGACCACAGCCCGAGCAACCATGGATACATTGTTTTCATCAATTCCTCTAAGAATATGTGCCAACAGGAGCACTGAAGCTGTCTTTGGCTTGAGGCACATTTTAATTGGATCTTCCTCTTTCTTCTTAATAACCATCAAGAGGGACTCCACCATGTCCATCTCAACAAGATTTGTCCATGATGGCTTCAGCAAATAAATCAATACGGCGGCCTCAATAAGCCCCTTCTTGAACAGAGCAACCACGCATTCCACGTCTGAGTCAACTGTGGTGAGTGTCTGTATTACATCTTTCTCTCTTGATGCCAGCTCAGAGAGAAGAAACACTGTCGCCCTCAGCACCTGGGGATCAACAGAGTTGAATAGGATCTCAACAAACCCATTGATGACTGCCGGTTTTGATAGTGCTGTCTGAATTTCAATTTCCATGTTTGCTTCGCGCCAGAATTGCTCAATCCGAAGGACAGCCATCTCTGATTCATTCAGTATCTCTGACATACAGAGGTGTGAAATTGCAAGGCGTAACTCTCCAATTGTACCATCGATGCTGGCTTGGCTTATGACGCTGGTTGGAGAAGTAGAAGGCCTGATCAAACCCGATAATTGGCTACTTTTGATAGGTGGGTTTTCAGGTTGGACATGTTTTGAGCCAGGGTTCTGTTCTAGCCAACTAGCGATGAGTCGTTTGAGCACATAGTTTGTCTTCGGCAACTGAGTACTCTGCAACTGATGACGTGTAATTGGGCACGTTGAGTTGCCTCTGTCAATCCATTCCTGGATTGCTCTGCGCTCGTAGGTCTGGCCAGTCTCAAGGGTCACTGGGTCCATAAAGAGGTGACTGGTTATCGGGCAGACGAAATCCTTCTGAGGGGTTTGTTTTCCCGACACAGGCATATTATCAGAATCAGCCATAAGAATTTCTGGAAAACTGAAAATTTGAAAGAAGAAAAACGGATTGAGGTAAAGAGAAGACAATGCCTGTTTCTTTTTCTCTAAGATCACTAATCATATCAATTCAAAAGAAACTCCAAATATTAAAAGGAGGATACCACAACGCAATAAGCATGGATTTTCAGGCTGAAATGATACTAAATCTAACCCACACAAGAAGAAACGAATGATATTGAAATGGTGGCTATGTTTAAGGGAGAAGAAGAATGCTAAATAAACCAGGCCAACAAGAAAAAACAGAGAGACCTTATATATAAATGGATACATGCATACACCCATACATGCATGATCATGAGGCATGCCACAAAATGGCCATTTTTTCCTTCAACCTGTGGGGCCCACCTGGATGCATGACAGCCGAGGGGGTTGGGGATGGATTGTGCGGTTAGGTGTTAATGCAAATATCAGTCCAATCAACTGATCCCAGCCCTTTAAGTTGGGTCCTTAAAAGCTTCATGACCATATATCGTGCAAATTTACCATGATAACATCCAACGGTGATTAATTTTCGAATCAGTGTCAAGATAAGATCAATACTAACTCAAGGGGCGTAGATTAGCGTGAAAGGATTGGATTGATTATAGGTAGGCCCTCTATATGAAAACAAAATTAGGGATGGGGGAGGGGGTGTGTATTGGAGAATTTTCTTACAATCATTGTTTCATAAATACAAACATACATGCATATATACACATGCATGCATCCACACATACATGTGTACGTGTTTATGTGTATGGGATGCACTAGTATAAGACAATGAAACTAGCACCCTTCTTGTCTAGAATGAAGAATATTAATTCATACCAACTGGACTCTGCAGAAATGGGTTGCTTCTGTTTTGGGAATTGGGTTTGCTTGAACTGAAACAATGTCATTTGCCTGTACTTTTCCTACAAGACAGAAAACATAAGAAGTTTTACATATATTTAATAATAAATGCAGCCTGGGTAAATCAGTCAGATAAAATCGAGATCCTATGCTCTTGTTAGTATCAAACTTCAACCTTTATCTCAAGCTCAGACTCAGAAGAAGAAAATGCCAAACTGCCACTGGAAGGACAGGCTTCAGAATCTGAATTTGAATTTGATGGTGTTTTGGCTCTGTTGGGCTGTTGTTTTATGAGGTGATGTGGAGAGACTCTTTGAGGGTATAAAGGTGGAGATTTTGCATTGCTGCAGCTGCTATCAAACTCAACAGAGCATGCTCCTTCAACCCACATCGGCTGCGGGAATAGCAAAGAAAAAAATTGTTTCACAGGTAGTAAAAAAAAATGGCATTTCTTAGAATGAAGAGAAGAAATATTTTCAACTCGAACAAGAGCAAGGAATGTTTCATAAGAATATTTCCCAAAATGGGTTCTGAAGCATGTATTGAGCATATTGTAAGAATATTTTCAGTTCAACGTTCCACACATTTCAGATACCATGACAATAAGATTTTCCCAAGGAAATTGACATAAAATTTAAAGAAAATCTAATTAGTTAAAGATTGAAAATTAAACATAAAAGACCAGGAAGAAAGGCCTTTTTCTACAGGGTATTTGTAGTGCACACAGAGGAAAGAAGCCCCCTTTTGGCCCCGAGATGACCAATTTTAGAACATAGAAAGAAGATACCAAAATTTCTCAGAAAAGAAAATAAAAGAAATCGACCTATCAAATGTATAAGAAATTCTCTATTTCACAAGCCAAATGATATGCATGATTCTAATCCCATGTACTGTAATAAAATCCCGATCATGTACTCTCGTATAGGAGCAACACCTGCCTTGCTCTTCCTTTGTTGTTCTTGGAATCCAACTGGTTACAATTTATCCTCCATACCATCAATGTAAGTTACAAGTGATTTTTCACAGTATGGATGGTAAAATTAAGAGAGTCAGTGGGATGATTCTTAATGTTGGGAATCCATGATGGATCACCAAAAGCAGAGCAACAAGAGATGAGAAAAGAGTAGCATTTCTCCATAGATAAGAAGATAGACAGAAGCTTGATAGTCTATATCAATTAGCACTACTGAAGACTTGAAGCTTGAAAATTTAAAATTTTGAAGCATGTAAAAGTACAAAAATCGAAAGCCATGGTCTAATAAATTGGAAGCTTCATCAGAGCTCAGTTCATGGATAAAAAAACAATAATATCAAATCAAATCAGCCAAAAAAATGCGTCACAAACAATTAAACCTTAAATGCGGCTGAAAGTCTCAATTGAAGCTCAATTGATGAAAACCACTCCATAAAAATAAAATAAAATAAAATAAAAACACCTAGAATCTAATGAGAAAAAGGCAATTGATGCAATTCAAGATACTTTTGATATGGTAAAAAAATCTCCAGAATTCGATAGAAAAGAGAACAATCTAAGATCAGTTCATGAATAAACCAAACCTTAAAAACTCAAGACTAATATAGTAAAACCCCAGAATAGAACCCTAGAAAATGCAGCAAAAAAAAAAAATCAGTACTGAGAAGAGAAGAAAAAAAGAAATCCCATTACATTATACCGTCCATTTTGCAATCCATTTTCTTCAATCCCACTCTCCTCCACCTTCAAATCTCCATTTTTCATTCTATCAACAGCCCAACCATTATGATTCCCTGCCAAAACCAATTCCGGTGGCGCAACCCGCACATTCCCCTCTGAATTCTCCAAAATTTCCTTCAAATACCCAGCAAAAACCCTACAATTCTCATCAAGAACCTTCTCATAATCCCTCTCCAGCTCCTTCAAATCCGCCGCTTGCTCCCCGCTCATCCTTGCCAGCGCTCCCCTGCCAGGCATCTCGTCGGCCCATCTCAACCGTTCATCGCCATCGGCCGATAGATCTGAAGAGAGCGAGATTGAGGCCATGACCTGGGATCTTCGATCCTGAAACCATTGAACAGCAGGCAGGAGGCGGAAGAGGAAGAGATCTTCGAAGAGGGAGGGCGCGATCTCCGACCGGGCCGCAGAGGGGTCGATGATGAAGAGATCGATGAGGCGGAGTGCGGCGGCAGCGGGCCGGCGGCCGAGGGCTTGAATTAGGGCGAGGAGGAGGGCAGAGAGCAGGGTCGGCGGCAAGGGGAGGAGGAGCCGCTCGGCGAGGCGGAGTGAGGAGGAGCGGGTGGCCGGGCTGGTGGTGGAGATGGCGGTTTCAAGGGCTTCTGAGGCGAGGGTTAGCGTTCTGAGGGTGGTTTGGTCGGAGGAGGTCTTGCGGCCGGCGGCAGAGAGGAGGCAGTGGCGGAGATCGGACTGGGAGATAGCGTCTTCGAGGAAGGAGTTGGCGTGGCGGAGGATTTCGGCGGAGGTGACGGTGGTCATGGTGGTGGACGTGGCGTTTGGTGGTGGCGATGGAAAGGGGTTTTTGCAGACTTTGGAAGGGAAGGAGGCAAGTTATGGGTTCGAACTGGGTCTCGCTTCTGCAAATAATAACGAGAATGCCACTGACAGGTGAGTTCGTTGGAGCATCGGCGGGTTTTGTGGGATGACGGAAATGCCCTTGATTCATAAGCCCCCTCACCCTTGTTTAGAGCTACGGTGATCCATCCAACTGATTATACACCACAGATTCATTGATCATGCTTGAAATATGTAAGCAAACAAAGTCAAGGTAAATGATCCCTTACATCAATCAAATGGGGCCCACATTATGACCCATCCTGATCGACAACACACACATGTCCCAACGGTTACTAATTCTAAGGGTTTGCATTTTATCTAAATTGACTGGCGTGTTGAATCGATGGTCATAATATTTTTTTTTTTAAAAAAACATAAATTTGTTGGATACTAATGAAGGAGTTAGAGGCCTCAGACTGACTTCTATTTTGATATTTGGGATGGTCTCATTAGGAACTTTTTTTTATCCTCTCTTATCCCATGATTTGTGGGGTTTCGGGTGAGGCCTAATAGCCAGTATATATCATAAAGATGTACTGTAATGATGTATAGGAGGAGCAAGGCCCATAAAGTAAAATGCCTAAATATATTATTTTACAAAAGTATGTAAAATACCAAATAATAAAATACGAGAAACAATAATTTTGAGACAATTGTCTTAGAACGTAGAGCGTGATGGTAGGAGTATAGTTTATAATATGATGGAAATAAGGTTTGAGCTCCATTCACCTAAGTGTAAATTAAATATGAAGTCCAATGTGGTGGCTTAACTAGCAGAAAAGAATACCCACCAAGCTATTCTCCAACCATACAAATTCAAATTTAAAGATTCAATGCAACTTTTGACTCGAGAATTATATCAATTCTCATAAAGTTTATATGAAATTCACATCATTCTACTAGAACAAGTTGAACCTGACCGAGTAAACATTGCCACAAGTATCATTGTTATGAATTATCATCATAGAAAAATATTGGCATATTTTCTCAAATTTGGGGGTTTCTCAAGATATTATTCAAAAACCTTCTAAAAAAAATGGCTTGAGTTTAAATAATGGTAATTTCAGTATTTTTTCTTTTATAGATTTTCTGACTTTCAGGTTTTATTCTCATTTTTTTTTTTTACTATTTTCAGTTTTGATGATATTTTTAATTTATTATAGTTTTATTTGAAAAACACCCTTTCTAGCATATGTCAAAACATTATTTTCATAGTTTGAAAATGGCATTGATGTATATGCTACCTGGTAATTTAGGGTCCAATTGAAACCTTTTTGGATTTTTGACTCATTCGATTGCGATTGGCATAAGTGACCCATGATGGGTTGACTTGAATTTGACTTGACTTCAATCAATTGCCCTACATTATTGCATTGCTTATTTTTCAATTGTATGAAGACTTGATTTGCATTGTATGGGCATATTCGTGCTCAGCACACAGGTTACTGTGCTAGTTTTTGACTCAAACTAAGCCGTACCTATTAACGAGACTTTCAGGTTGAGTCCAAACCCATTAAGACCCGACTCGACTCGACCTGACCAACCCATTGCCAAATGGCACACCTTTAGGGTTATTTTCGTCATATAAAGAATCTGCCGCACCTACGCATGGTACCTAAAATGCATCTTCGTCCGGGAACGACAACAGGAAAACATAGGGGGTATTGAAGTAATTTCAGCGTTTCAAAATTTCGCGGGCGAAGCTCACGTGGCAGAGAACGCGTTGCCGCCTGGCCGGCTTGACTCACAAAAGTCGCGTGACATGGGCACGACTGTACGAGTGTCCAAGAGGACGACCTTTCGTCCTGTTCCTTTCAACTAATGAAAATACGCCACGTGGCATTCTTTAAGGGATATACAGTCCAAAACCACTTAAAATAAACAATCAAACAGTGACGATACTGTGGGGGCGAATCCCATCATTGGAGCATGGACTTGTTCTTCCAAATGAGCCCTGATACTCTGTTGCAGCTATTATACGAAATCCTCTAATAAATTATTTGAAATACATGGGAGGGCCTATGTAGAGATAATTTTAGGGTGGTAAGCCCGGGCCCGGACCCGGACCCGGACCCGGACCCGGATCGGAATCAGGAAACTGGTTCCGATAATTTTAATGGGAACCGGAACCGGAACCATTTGTGAGGCGGGTTTGGTTCCGGTTCCGGTTCCGGATATGGTTCCAAGTCTAGACTAATACATGTGTTTTTCTTTTTAAAAAATTTATGCTTTTTCCATATTTCAATTGGATTACTTGCAAACACTAATGTGACTTTTGTCTATCAATAACATGCACTTTTAATCAAAAAACTCAGAAAGTAGAAAAGTAAAAAGGATTCTATTTTCATATACAAAAATTACCTTATGTTAGTGTATATTAAGTCGGGTCTCGGGTCCACGGGTCTGAGCCACTGTGGATCCGGAACCGGATCCGTTTAGGTATTGGCTCCAAAAAAAGGATCCGCAACCGGAACCATTTGCTTATCGGGACCAAAATAAGGATCCAGACCCGGAACCTAACGGGTTGGAACCTTCGCGTAATCGGAGAATCGGGGACCCATTTACAACCCTAGATAATTTGGATGCTCATATAAGAGCATATCTCACCTTACTATGAGAAATAAAGGTGGGAGTCCCCACATTTAACTTGTTGACTTTGGATATTGAAATGAGGGCCCTCACCTTATCTCAAATAGTAAGGTGAGAGATGCTCTCATATGAACACCTCCATTTAAATACATCTTAAAATTTCATTTCAAAAGGAATAGGTTTCACCGTTAGAGTGAGAACTGCGCAGTTCAAAGGTGGGACCCACTCCTCTAGTATCAAAGCTTTAGGATATATGTGTGTAGATACAATGGGATTAATCATCAATGGTCCATGTTATCTCTATGCGGGCCTCAAGATGGAGTTTTAGGAATTTGTTACACTTACGATGCGATTCAGACTCATTTGAAATAGGTCAATTAGGCCTATTAAATTAATTCATCAAGTGGAGAAGCTATCTAAGAAATAATCTAAATTACTCAACTTTATGGGCAGTTAGTAATTAATCCAACACCACTTGACACCACTGTCAAATTAATTGTGTGTAAAATAGATGATTAAAAGATGGAAAAAAGTGACTGTAATCATGTAGTTTATGTATAATTATATAACAGTAGGCATAACTCTGATTAGTGTGAAGTTCATTGTTGAATTAATCTTCAGTGTGATCAATATGACAGAGATCTTATAACTGGAGTGAAGTTTTGTTCGCCTTTACCGATTGATTTACAGACCTTCAAGAACGCTATAAAGATTAGTGTGGCAATACATTGGGTTCAATGGGGTACTTGTTAGGCTGATTAAAAGGCAACATCAAATGTGTATGTTGGACCACAAGGGGTTGCCCATTGATTGAAAACCTCATCTCTCATCAAGCGGCCCACAGATGGACCGACATCGCTATAATCTTAACGGCTAGTTTGATACTTTACTAGCATAGTAAAAGTTAAGTAAAATCTCCATTTTTTCAGACAAAATATCACATTAAAAGCACTTTAATTCAAAACTCCCTCCATCTTTTAAAAAAAAAAGAAGTAAAAAAGCAACCACCTTTATCCACTAAAATATAAAAAAAAAACTCCACTTTCTACGTACAAGGGTACAACACAGAAGATATTGAGCATTTTAATTCTCTCGGTCAACTAATGAACTGATCATATATCATCACTCAATATCGGATGATCAAGAACCTTCACATGGTGGGGTGTGATGATGAGTTTAAGGATGAGGCCAAGTGGAGTCTAATTCTCAATTGTTAGGTTCACTACTGTACATTCAAACGGTTCAAAAGAGATACCAAATCACCAGAATTTGTATGTGCCCCTGCACCAATTATCCAAATTCTAGAAATTTAATGCCCTGAATGTTTAGGTCATGTTTGGCAGAAAAAAATTGGTTTCGTGGGAGACTTCATCTTCCGGGGGGTAAACAGGAATTTATTTTCTCAGAAATTGGGTGAAAAACATAGCCCAATTTTAGCTTTTGCATGAGGAAAAGGGGTTGCACCAAACACAGGCGTGGACTTTAATTTCCGCAATCCTCCCTACTTTTCCATGGAAAACCAGCTACTCATACATGGCCTCAATGTGGTATTAACCATGCATTTGTTCTTAGATTCAAAGTTGACCGTGCAAATGAGTATCAAATTGGAGTAATGAAAAAAGGGTAGGACTGATCAAAGGTGGGCTCGAGTAAGCTCGCAGAAGGTTGGTTAGACTGCATGGTTAGTGCTTGGTCCAGCTCTTCATAGAAAAACTAAATTTCCAACAAAAAAAAAAAAATACAAATGAATCACATTTTCTTAATAAAATAAAATATTTTCATCGTATGAATTGCACATACCATGATCCAATCTGCCAATTCAATTATCACTCATGGCATCATCATGTCCCCAATTTCAAGTTGGAGCAACATTGGCCATTGGATTGCACAGCTGTGAACTAATCTGATCTAATGGTAAATATAGTCCTCTCGATGTAGTAAAATAAAGTTATATATAATATATAAGATGCAGGTCAAAGTAAAGTTTCATACAGTTACAGGGGAAGAAATTACACATATATAATCTAGCAGCAATCGAGCCAAGAACTCCTACAATCAAAGTAGGATGGAACTGGATCAATTAGCTACACCACTCCTGCAATGTGGGTGTCTCTACTCCAATATTTTTCATATCAAAAATATTTGCTGGTCCAAGAAAACAACAACTGTTAGTCTTTTCCAAAGATCTGAGTAGCAACAGCATGATTACCATTATAAAGAGGAAATTAACACAACATCAGAAACCAAGGGTTTAAGATTCTATCAACTTCACAAACAAATAAAAATTTTAAAGTCCATTCACAAATCACTATTTCTCTTTTCTTAATTACCTTTGTTGGTGCCATATCTAGAACTCATGATGGTGATTTCAAGGAAAATCTTATACTGTCAAGCTATCTACACAGATGGACCATTCACAAATCAATGTTGAGGAACACAATGAGGGTAATGGATCAGTGGGCATATGAGAGAGTTCAAACTCAGTGAACTGACTAGAGAACTAAATTATAAAATCCATTCACAAATCAGCCTTAAGGACTGCGCATGCGTGTGCGCACACGCAGGGGGGGGGGGGGGGGGGGGGGGGGGGGGGGGTGTTGGGGGGGAAGAGACCTTTTCGGGGTTCCCACAAACAACGCATACCCCACCCATAGAACACAGGAAAATGAAGTTCAAGGATCAAACTCTCTCTCCCCTTTTTGAATGGTCCCTTCTCAATGTCCCCTACCTGGGATCATCAGACAGAATATAAGAAGGGAGTGTTGCTCTTATCCCTTGAATTGTGGATTCACTGCATGCAGGTGGTTGAAGCACTCTATTAATCCACCCCCTAGTCTTGGTCCCTCATCAGGTTTTGTCAGAGACCAATGCAAAACACCTAAAGGGTTGCCAATGCTACAGCATCTACCCTAGTTGTTGTCAGCTCTTGGTCCTCACCAAAAAAAAAAAAAAAAAAAACGTCTCTCATTAGGGAATTCATCATGTTCACCTTCCACCCCAAATGGCATTCGAAAATGGCGAGCGACAAAACAGCTTAAGTCATGCTCTATTCTGTTCTCTACAGTCTACACAACAAAAAAAGCCAATTGATGACCAAGGGAATCTGGGAATTAGAAAGTTGAGTGGTAAGAATTGGGCCCTTCTAAGCAAATCATTATGAATGGTTGAAATGGAAAATGAAGCTTTATGGAAATTGAGTTCTTGACAATAAATATGAGGTTGAGGAAAAAGGGTGAGAACCAAGTAGAGTTTCTAGGCACAAGATTTCAGTTTCATGGAGTCCTATTTCTAAGGTAGGGGCATGAGTCATCTTTTTGGAAAACATGGAGTGGGATGTAAGTTGGGAATGAGAGATAGAGTCCATTTCCTGGGGTGATATTTGAGTTAGCAATAATCTATTAAGATAAATTCCAAGGGTTGTTAAAACATAAAGTCTTTCAACTACAAGTGTCATGAGTGGCTGAGGGAGAGGTTGTTGTGGTGCAATTTTAGAAGTTCGTTTGAGATGGAAGAAAGGGAGTACATCTTATGTTCTTACTAATGTATTCATTTACAATGATCACAATTCACAATTTTTGAAACATTGTCCACTTGGAAACTTCTCCAACAATCTTTCCTTGGGCTCATGCAACGATCAAAATATTTGTTGGGGTAGGTGTAACGGCCAGTAGCAAAAATGCTACGTAGTGGGTCATACGTAACAGTGTAGCGGTGTGAATTTTTTAAGTGGTCAAAAAATTTGAGTTTTGTGTAGCAGCCGATCTTGCAATTTTTTTTAGTGATTTAAAACCATTTAAGGGTATAGACAACTTTAGGAAAGGCTATTGCGGAGAAGAAATAGGAAAAATAGTGTTGTAAATTAAAACTGCTTGGCTCCACTAGATTTTAGACCAAAGCGCAGCTATTTTCAAAATAGCATGGCGGTCTCGACCACCATGGCCGATAATGTGGCCGCTTTGAGCCATGGGCTTATGTTTGTCATCTATGTTCGTCTGGAAGTGCTTCAGTTCTCCAAGAGTGGAGGCTTAGTGGCTTACTCATTCACGGTGACAGCAAAGGAATCGAAAAACTGATAAGACGACATGGAATATCTTCTTTAAGATAATGTGACAATTGCACACTACGTGAGATGAAGAGAGGGATTTTTTATCATTTGCTCCTCCATTGTTTCTCAACAGACTAGTAAATGTGGAGTTAATTTCACCATCTATGTGAAGTGGGACTTGTCAAAAACATCATAGGAGTTTTGATCAAAGGTTTGAATTGGCTGAATCCTTCATGGTGCAAAATTCAAAAGGGGCCTGGACCTAACTTACCAAGGGTTCGATCAAGAAGTATGGGACAAAACATCAAATGGAGGGTCAAGATGGATCCATAGATATTCAACATATTAATCATTTGTATTCTGAATTATTTGGTTATCAAAATCAGTTCCTAAAAGATCTAATTGAGCCAATCCATCAAGCTCAATGTGACGCACAAAGATCCAATAGTTCAAAATATATGGACAGCAGTCCATTGGGTTCAACCCAACTGAACCAGGCCCAAACAAGGCCCAGCCCTGCTGGGACAGAGCCTAAAAGGTTTGGACAGACTTGGCAACCCATTCCAGGCTTTAAATTGGTCCCATATGGCCCTCTACTGGTCCCCACATATTGTTGGGTGTAGATTTGTCCAGCTCGCCTGCTTTGTGGAGTCTCCCATTTATTAGGCAATTTTTTCATTTAGTACTTATCTAATTGGGTTGGAACTTGGAAGGGGAAATTACAGCATGGTACACTCACACCAACCATGGGCTCTATTGACCAAGACATGCAATCCTTATTCACTCTTGATTAGATTGTATTTGGAGACTCTTCCTCCCTAGTTAAGTGCAATTAAGTCTCCTTTATTGGCAAGGCTTTATGTTTAAGAGAAAATTAAGGGTTTTAGCCTTACTAGTTACTATATATGGACAGAAATTAATGAAGCAACAAGACAACAAAAGATGGAAGGCTTTCTATATGTCGTTGATTCTTTGAAGATTTGCTACCTTAATGATTCAGTGGACAAGAGGGGCTCTTTAATGAAGAATTTACTATGATCAAGATTGTGTAAGTGATTGGCAACTACAAGGCAGCAAGTGGGGCCCACAACCTCTAGGAATTTCTAACGCACAATTTCCCTCTTTTATCTTTCCTTAATTTCTTTCCATGTCTGAAAGTAATTATGATCTTCTTTAATAGGGTTTCTATTATCTTTAGGATTATGATTAATGGTTGTGATTTAATCATAGGTTTAGGGCTTCTATGTTGGCACAGCATGTATACAAGTCCATTGTATGGAAAGAAGGTAGTTCTGGAATATTTTATGAAAATTAATTAAAGTTGCATGTGTGTACTTTTATCTATTTTCCTTCTTCTTGGTTTGAGTATCTCTCATTAGATCGAAGGCATTGAGGATGGATTTTTACGATAAATAGTACGTGAATCTCTATCTTTCTCCGTGTGTGTAGATTTTTTGTTTGATTGAAGATAGGGGTATTGTGGGTTCACCATCAGTTGGGATTAGTGCTTCCCTGATTGTGTCAGGACTTAGGGTCGAGTTGGGAAAGATGGCCTTCATTAGAAAGAGGAAGAACACTTTGGCAAAGCATGACTTGGGTCCTCCACGAATGGAAGGCTTTGTGCTTGTTAGCAGTGACGGGCAAAGTATTCACATCTTCATAAATAAGGAGTCATTCGCCTTCTCACATGATTGGAAAATGAAATTTACATATGTAAAGGCTACATATGCAAATGCTTTCATATGAAACACATTGCCATGCTTGTCAAAATCGCCTTTTTTAATCAGCAACAAAGGATTTCATTGGTAAAAGCCAAAACAACAAAGGTGCCCATCAAAAGAATGGGCTACAAAGGTATAAACATTATACCATCAAAGCAGAAACAAGTTACAAAGAGATGAAAGGCAAAGGAGAAAGTCTATCCACCCCTTGCTTAGCCAAATAGTCTGCCAAACCAATAGTTGACCGCACCACATGCTTAAATTCCACTTGAAAACCTGAGGCCAAAAACTTTCTCTGCTTTTTCACATGAGTAAATGATCCAACAGTTTTAGATGAATTTCAACTATTTTGGATTTTTCACAAATTTCTCAAAAGCCACAAAGAATTAAGAAACTAAACATCCTAATTTACCATTGATACGAGAGTACTGAATGATTTGGATCACAAATTAGCGGCCCATAGAAGTGCGGAAAATTAGATCTATAGGTTGGAACTTCTTCACAAATTACTCAATAACTATGAAGATGTAAGATAATCGGCTTCAAATTTTTTTAATTTATTAGTTCAATAAAAAAATTGAACGGTTTGGATTACAAATATGAGGCCCACAAGAATAAAAATAAATAAAGGTGATTGATGTAGCCCACAAGAATGCAATCACATGTAAAAGGCTGCTTTGGCGCCTTTCTGCAATGAGGTGTGAATAGTTGTGGAAATTTTGGTGTGTAAATGGCCTCATTTACACTCCATTTTCACACTTCATTTACATACCACATGTAAATGAATGCAAACAAATGTGATGATGTGTATATGTCATGCATGGGAATCATTTACATAAGTAAATGACTGCAAACAAACGACTCCTAATGATGACATGGAATATCTTCAAGGATCTATCATACTTGTGCACTTGGAGATGAGGAGAGAGAGAGAGAGAGAGATATTATTGATAATTTGGTCCATCACAACTCTTTCACAAGATAGGTGTAGAGTTACTTTTTGCCTGTAAAGTTAAGTTTTCCTTTCAAAAACATTAGAGAACTGTGTTTGAGCTGGGGGAGCGGGCTTTTTTTGCAAAAGGAGGGAGAATTCTATGGACAATGTCGTTCATGACTATTTATGGTCTATTTTGAAGGAGGGACATAAGCGCATCTTTAATGAGGAGTTTTCATTTCAGAAATTGTGTGATATTATTGTTTTGACAGTGGAGAAGTGGGCCTTCATTAAGAAGGATTTCTTGTGGATGCTTCTCAATCATTTATTATTATCTTGGGATACATGCATGAAGAGTGGGAAAATAAAAAACGAATAATGTCAACTGCCAACCTCAATCTTCTAAATCATTTGTGAATGTTGTCAATGTGACGAATCAAAGTTACTCAGGCTAGCATAGGTGGTGCACTGTTTGGGAAGAACAGTGTGACTGCAGTTGTGTTCTCTAGGCTGATTGGAGAAAAAAGAGTCCCCAATAAAGCTGGGATTTGGGCTAGGTTGGTTGTGGAATGTAACTCCATGAACACAATTTGTTGGGGTCTCAAAGGATTGAGATAGGTCCACTGGAGAATATGAAATGAAAGAGGAGAACAATGAGATTATTAACTGCTTTCTAAATCCTTATTGAGTCTCAGAGCTCCATATATTTCACAGGCAGCCCACTGAATCTAGTCTGTTAATTAGAGCCTTCTTTTATTCAGATAAAGGAGCAGACTCCATACAAGACTCCATATGTAGAACCTTCTTCATTTGCTGGGTGCTAGCGTGACTATTACTTGAAAGCTTACAAATGCTACCCTGCTGTCACCTTTCTGGTAAGGCTCATCCATACATAAAATATGAACAACCATAATTGCATCTGTCCAGCACGTGGGGAATAGTAGGGGACAGGTTCTTGGATTGATCTGGGTAAGAATATAATTTATAATGTTCCTTCAACTAACTATCCAACCATTCAAGTGTGCCCATTGGAAATTTCTAGATGCCCTACCAACAAAAAATTTCTTTTGATCTTAGGGGTGGAAGGAATGTTGCTGCCCTTAGCCTTCCTGAAATCAACTGATGTTGCACAACAGATGACCAGGATTGCCATTTTTTTATTTCGAGGGAGAGTGGGGGAAAGGGTAGGCCGAAGAGGATGTGGATAAAAGTAGTAACAATCGATCTGAAGAAGCGCAGCCTACCCGAGGATTTGGCTTAGGTTAGATCAGAATGGAGAAATAGAATTCATGTAGCCAACTTGGGGGAGTGGGGCGGGGGGGGGGGCATGGGCATGGGAACCAGAGAAAGAACGAACACTTGCTATCACTTCATATTGCAATAGACTAAGGAATTTGTAAAAGTCTTTGTCTTGAGTTTCCATATACATTGATGTAAGTGAATGAAGCAGATGCAATGGAAAAGCAATGAATTGAGCAGGAATCCATTAGGTCCATTGTTGTAGTTTCTTTCTTCTGAATTTATTCCAATGCTTCTCAATCAGGATTCACCTCTTATAACAGCTTTTTTCCCTTAAAACAATCAAAATTTACCCTTGATACTAAAAGAATATAAACATAAAATTTTCTACTAGCAATGGATTTCAGAACATCTGTATATGGTCAGAAGTCAACATACCAAGGTTTATAAGAAATCTAGACAAAAATCACAAAAATGATGAGGTTTTTACTTTCTTCATGCAAGTGTCTTGTATTGTGATGCAATTTAAACAGGAATCCCTGTTTATAAGAACAAAGCACATATCTGTGTCAAAGATTATAGAGGGGAATAAACTGGAGATTTGTAAGCAAGATAGTGGACCTCTCTCTCTCTGAGAGAGAGAGAGAAGCTGACAGGCACATTTTTTATTTTGGAAACCACACTTGGATAAAAAAAATTAACAAGCACAAAACAGTCCACAAATTTGTACAGAAAGACCAGTTTGGTGACATGAAGAACACAATACCGTCATGTACTAGGGGTGTAGCAGCAGCTGTTGCATCAATAATAACAGTAACAGGTTGGTAATCCAACGAGACGGCATCAAAGACTGTCTGCCTTATACAGTTCGGTGTTTGAACTCCTAAACAAGAACACTGTTAAGAATCGAGCCATATACATAAAGCATAATAATCATATTTCAGTGCTGCATAAAAGGAAACCAACATAGAATCACACTTTTATCAGAGCAGCAAATAATAGTCCTCATTTTCTTGTTTAAGACATATTGGATATAAGAGAAAATTATTAAGATCCCGCAGACTACCATGCTTAAGGAGGACCACTCAATTAAATACATTTCTTGAAAACCATATTGTGTACATCCATTAGATTTATAGGTCAGCAATAAATCTCAATTACCACAGTTAAGGGGATATTTAGGGCTGTAGTTCATACACAGATATATTCGAATGACGCAGAAAGGGATGCTTTCACTGATTAGAAGGCATCCAAATTAATTCCAACAGTCTAGTATTCTATCTTGGTGATTGATCTGTTATGGTATTAGAGCAATGAAAATTTGACGAAGAAATAGGGAGAAAAGGTTGCTCGATTGATACTGTGTAGTTGTGAGTTCAACGGAAGGCCGTCTGCAAAATTTTTATCTTTTCTTCAGATTTGAACATGCTGTCGAGTTCTGCATATCTGATTGCAAAAACCAGATTATCTTCTTGTGGTTGTTGAACTATCCCATATCAGGACAACATAGTCTGCATTCAACTGTCTATCTGTGGGTCTATCTGTGGGACCTACCACTGATCATCTTCATCTTGGAGTTTTATACCATCAAGGTCGCCCAGGTGTGGAGATATTTATGATTTTTTTGGGTATTTCAAGCGGTCAGACATAGGTATTTTACTTGATCTTCTATTTCTTTATTTTCTGGACTGTTTCTCATCAAGACTGTACAAAATCCTTGATTTTCAAGATTTCTGCTATGACTTAGGGGACCTTTGAGCAGGGGAGTTTCCATGGAAAAAGAATTGTTGTTTCCTCGCCACGACAAAGTTCATCATTTGGTGCAGTTCCAAAACTCTGAAGGAAATGGAAGTGTAAATGATTTTTCCGTGCAAGATAGGAAAGCAAAGTCTTTGTCTCCCTCCCCCCTTCAGATATCCATTTCCGAAGAAGCGGAGTTGCACAAACAAGTCTTTGTCTCCAAGTTCACCAAAGATTGGGGCATCTGTATTTGGTGTCTGACATGGTTTCGAGACTGGATTGGTTCATGGTCCATCTAGTGAACGGGAACTGGGAGTCTGGGACGCCCTTTTTGCAGTGACCGGTTTTGGAATTTTTTTTCTCCTTTAATTCAGGAAGGTCCTGTCTGGTGCAGTTATCATATTATCTGATTAGATTGAGTCTTTTGAGCTCTTGATCCCTGTTGAATTAGAAGGTGATCTTTGATCAGACATGGATTTCCTTGGAAATATTAACAGTTGATTAATCATGTCTTTCATAGATAAATCTGATGTTCCCCAATCAAGTTCACCAGTAAAAATTATTTTGCTTGGGTATATATGTGAAAGGGAAAAAGATGTGGGGTCATGTTGATAGGACATCTCCAAAACCTAAGGATCCCACTAAACATGATTGAAGAAACACAAGAACTTGAGAAAAATGGAACAGCGGAACTGACAATATTACTAGAAAGGAAATATACTGTGGAATGTAAGTGAGTGTTTACACTTTACACTGAAGCATATTCCAGATGGATCAATTCAAAGATACAAAGCAAGGCTTGTCACAACAGGGTTCAAACAAGCTTATGGGACTGACTACTTAAAAGAACTTTCCTCCAGTTGTTAAGTTAAACTCTATTAGAGATACTATCATTAGCAACAAAATTTTCTTGGCCATTGTATTGTGAAAAATGCATTCCTTCATGAAGACTTACAGGAAAAAGTATAGACGGATCCCCCACCGGGCTTCATAGTAAAATAACATGAACGAAAAGTGTGTCAACTAAGGAAGTCTTTGTACAGACTGAAGTAGTCACCTTGGGTGTGGTTTGTCAAGTTTAATAAGCCAGTAATCGGATATGGATACAGGAGATGTCACGTAGATCATATTGTGTTGTTGAAAAGGAAAAGTATTAAAGTGGTAGTGCCCATTCTATATGTCATCTGTCGATCATAGTTATTAGAATACTACGATTCGTATCCCGAATCCCGATTCATATCCCAAGTCTTAAGGAAAACGATTCGTATCTATGCAACGAATCCTATTTATAAATGAATCTTAGGATTCGGGTGTGAATCTTACGATTTGATACTCGTTTCGTCGAATCTTAGGATTCAAGCGATTCAGCTGGGTGAGAATAACTACAACCACTAAATTAATATTAACAATCTTTTACCTTTTTTCTTTCTCTATTCTTTCTTTTAGCATTTTTACTTTTAAAAATTATTTAGTGGTTAACAAAACCTATAAGAATTCATGGCCTTGGGGAGGTTTTAGAGATAAATAAAGAATATGCATTTTATTAAAGTGTTCGACTATATGTATGGTGCTTGTCTCTATCTTTTTTTCCTTTTAAATATTTTTTGGTATTTTTCTTCATGAACACTTTCTTAACTTCAAGAGATATCCAATTGTGTAAGATTGATGGTTTGGATTTTATTTTTACTTTTATATTTTGATTAAAGATTACAAAAAATAAACATATGTCGATACCTTAAAATTGTCGATGATAATGCAATCACCTCACAAGCAATGATGAAGAAGAAACTGAGAATCTGAAGACCTATTTGAGAACTAAGTTTGGAATTAAGAACTGTGGAACATTGATACTTTTCAGGAATTGAGGTTGTGTAACGCCATGGGGCCAATCCTACCAAAATAACCTTTTGATAGTACACAGTAACCCATGGGTACTTAAGCTCAAGCTCTGAACTTAGATGTTTCCAATGTGGGACTTTTGGAGTCCCTTATATCATGGGAACATCGGATTTCAACCGGATTTGCCGCCTTGGCCAAGGCCCATCAGATCTCACACTCTCCCCCACCGGAAACAGAGCCGTCCTTGGCCTGATACCATCGGTAATGCCATGGGGACGATCCTACCAAAAGAACGTTCTGATAGTAGTCAGTAACCCATGGGTACTTAAGCTCAGGCTATAGACTTCGATGTTTCCGATGCGAGACTTGTGAAATCCCTTGTATCCTGGGTGTTCTTTGATAGGCCATGGGCACACTGAATTTCAACCCGATCTCCTACCTTGGCCCAAGTCTGCCGGATCCCATAGGTTGCCTGATGCAAGAAAGGGGTTGTCATTTCACAGCATAAGTATACACTGAATCTCCTCCAAAAAAAAAGGAAGTTAGGGGCCAAACGGGCCAACACTCCAACAAAATAAAATCATGGTCTATACTCTCAAAGTGGAGACTACTTCATGATTAAAGATCAGACCAGAGACTAGTGGGATGGCTAATTTCACCGTAGTTACCTAGTTCGCTACCTTGGGTTTCGAATCACAAATAGTTCGATCCGAACAATTCGTGATTCGATTCGTTAAGATTCGGTATTTCAAAATATTGTAGTTTGGTGCAGTTCGACAACGAAGAAGACAAGAAGATGAGGTTCATTCAAGTACTGCAAAAGGGTGGTTTGAAATGTAAACTGAGGAACCACATCACTATGCAATACACTTAACACTGATAAGAGGGTGGCCCAATGGCCCCACCACAAAAGGAATGGCATCTTTGAATAATGTTTATTAAAAACCCATTCTTGTCAAATACTATTAATAATCCAATCTAAAAATTGAAATAGGATAATTGGCATAGAAGCATTAACGGTTGAAAATTATTTCTTTTGATTGAGCACCATACATGTCTGATGAGTGATGAGGCCTACTTTTTTCCATATCTCTAGTCCATCAAGCTCTCTTTTCCATGGTGAGACCATTGGGCCCTTTCTAAATGCGACATACCATCTCACTATGCAAGAAAATTTCTATTAACAAATGCATGTATGAAGCCTTAGCGGATTTTAGTTGGACATTTGTGCTGGGCAGTGTGGGTTAATATTCCTTTTAAGTCTGGAGCTCTGTTTGCAAGTCACAAAGGATATTTTGAGCTCATCCCTATAAATTCATAATTGTACTATGGTTGGTTGAAAGCTCGTTTCGAGGAAAAGTAAGAAACAAGTAATAGTCGAAAAATCAAGCTTTGGAGCTGAATATCGGGCCATGGCTCATGGGTGTTGGGAGTTATGGCTGAGGATATTGTTTGAAGAAGTGGGTGTCAAACATGGTGGACCTATGACTTCTACACTGTGACAGTGATCTAAAGAATAAACTGGCTTAGAATCCCATGTATCATGAGCGAACAAAGCATGTAGGAGTTAGCTGCCACTTCATCAGAGGAAAATTTTAAGGAAAAGATGTGGAGCTTGCACACACAAGTATAGATGATCAAATTGCAGACTTCCTTATAAAAGCAATGACCGGAAAACTGTTAGAGTTGAACATAATGAATATACATGCACCAGTTCAAGGGAGAGTGTAATGAGGTAGTGTAGGACTTATTTATAAATAAGTAAACTTCAGGGGCTTTCATGTAATTTGAAAAATCTAAGGGTTTTTTAATGAAAGTTAATAAATTATGTATGGGATGGAGCGTCTAACCCTAGAAACTACAACCATTCCATTCTTCCTCAATTCATCATCTTTCTCTTTGTTTCTTATCTATTCTAGTCTAAGGTTTTTTCTATCATTCTCAGAAAAAAAAAATCCTAGATCTCTTTACATCATGCAATCCAACTAAATCAACATTGTGGGTCAAAAAAACATGGACCCACATCTTAGAAATTTGGGGCATCCATAAAATTTATATCTGCTTTTCCACAATATCGTATAATTATGCTTTCATGAAAAAAAATTTCCCTCTTCATTCTTTTACTAAAATCATTTTATTTTGACAGATAAGAAGAAACTTAAATTGCGTCCTCTATATCATACAATTATATCTTAGATTTCATCTTACCAACAACAACAACACTTTTGATTCCAGCGCCTTGAAGAAGTGAATGAAGGTTAGTAGCAAAGAATGCACTGAAACGAGTCTTTACAAGTTTATAGTCTCCTTCTCTAATGATGAGGCCATCAACTAATTCGGCACCATAAGTTCCCTTCGTAGTTGGTTTTTCTTTTCCATCCCCATATAAGTGCCTGCGAAAGAGTTCAACATCTCTCCCAAATGAGTCATGTTCACGGACGACCTACATCATGGTTGGAAGAAATTAGGATGCAAAACAAGATACTGATCTATGTACGTATGTAGGCAGGTACGTATGTATGCATGCACTCGTAGATTCTTATTCTTATGAGAACTGTCTGCACATAAGATTGTGTGGACCATGTGGGGCCCACCAGCAATGCCAATCATTTAACTTTTTTTTTTGGGTAGGGATGGGGGATTGAGATCAGACCTGGGGCTGCACAAAATATCAAACCCTTTAGATCATACCAATTTTAATGGTTTTAAAGGACGTCAGTTTTTTGTTATATCCTTTCAACAGTAATGGTTGGGTGAGTGTCAAACTTGGGCTTGTGCCATTTCAGGCGGAGGGAGGGATGTGGGTTGTGTTAGCCCCACAAATGGGCCAGACAACAAAAACGAACCGTGCACACAGTTTTCTTCTGAATATATTATGTATGTATGTATTTATGTAAGTATGCATGCATATATGTATTTATGTATAAAAACTTCAAAGGATGCCAACAATCTCAAAAGTTATGGCATAGAACCCATGACCAAATGTGATGCCCTTCAAATTGGCTGGAACAAGTTAGTGCTCCACATTTTAGTCCAATATAGGCCTTCTAGTTGCTATGCATGAGGCTAATAGCTGAGCTATATATTTTTCTTTACTTTATCTGGCAGTCCCCATTTGTAAGGGAGTAGTCCCAATGAGTTAAGGAAAATCTTACTTGTCCTCAGAGATCTTTAAGAGTCCTAGTCTATTTAAGATTCCCAGTTGGTTCTTTATTTTTAAAAACTACAACAAAGGTGATGGTCGCACTATGTATGTCAAACAATCTTAGGTGGTGGCAAACTCCAAAACTCACATTTTGTATTGTGCAAATACATTAAGATTAAGGAATATAGAATGATATATTCATCTGCAAGCTTTATTCTATCTTGTATGGTGATGACCTCATGCAAAACCCTCCTGGGGATGACTCTAAAAGTCCTTAGGTGATGACTCTTAGGTTTACCAAGCGGCACAATCCCTAAGCAATGACTTGGAGGGACAATTCGACATCAGTTTGGCATCATAGAGGATAAGGTTTGCTGAGATTTTTCCTGTGCTCTGTTATCAACTTATGCTTTCATACATGGTTCTTCCCCTTCCAGCTTCCTTCGCCTTCTTTACCTTTTTTAAATTTCAAGTCCTGCAACAGCAGGGATCCAACCCATATCCTAAACCTAAGTTTACTCTAACTATGTTCCAGAAATCAGTCAGCCCAAATAATGCCACCCAAACAGGCCATCCATGATCCAACCCCTAGTTTACTCCAATTAACCAGCTCAAAATTCTCCTTTTAATCAGCCAACCAACCCTAATTTAACTACTTAAGCCCATCTGACCAGTTCTATATTTACCCAAATCCTACTCAAACACAGACAACTACTCGTCCTAATCAGTTGGCCCTTTATCTGTCTCAGAAATGGCCCCTGTAACAGCTGGAGCCTGCCTTAAAACCATATCATGCAACAGCCCTAAGAGCAGCTTATTTCTGTTCCAATCAATAAAACAATTAAACCCTTCATTCTGATCGACTTCCATAAACCAAGCCGTTGAATTCAACCAAACCAACCCATACAACCCTATGATGCACGGATACTTCAAAATGGACAACGTATCGTGTTATATCGTATCCGATACTTCACTTTTTATGCGTAAAATCCGTGTCCCTGCCGTGTCTATGACGTGTCCTTGTTGTATCCATGCCGTATCTGTGCATCATTGATACAACCCCTAACTGGTCCAAATTGCTCTCCATTATTAACTGGTCAGCTCCTCAGTAGCTGATTGATACATTCATCCTGTCCTCCATCCATCCCATTTGAAGAGCGTAACTCATTCCCACTTAAAACCTGACCTATAGCTCCAAGTTCAATATCAACCCAGTCAATATCTCTGTATGAACCCATAAATCATCCTTAGTACAGCATCAAAAGAACCCTTACAGATTCTGTATCAGTCCCAAAATCCCAGCCGTGTTACCTTAAAAACTAAAACTCACGAGTAAGCCCACAAGCCTCTTGATGCAGACTGCTCAATAGTCTATATTCTACAGACTGTTCTAGCGTCTTCCTTCCCCTATAATAGAGCACCATTCACTCCCCATTGCAGCTGCATTTTTCCCAAGTTCCATATCTGAGACTAGCCCCCAACTCAAATCCCAAGCCTAGTCCACAGTTTTAGGGAAAACGAGTGACCGAAACAGAACAGTTATTGATCAGTCCCTTAAATCCATGCATCTAAATCCTAAACAAACTGTCAATATAGCCAATTGTGCTTCCCTTTTATCAGCACTAACTTTGTATCAGCCAATCAGCCATCCAATTCGATAAATTAAAATCGCCAAACTCACTCAAACCAGACCTCGGACCTGAAAAAGACTTACTTGTTGACTTTATGATATAACAGGCCCCGGGAAACATTAATACACCACATCAATGAAAGGACCCTCCCACTTGGGTTCAAACTTTTGTATCAGACTTGTGAGCAAGCACCATTGTCCATGAGTATCTTTACAGCCAGAACTAAGTCTCCTTGAAAAATTGCTGCTTGACTTTCTCATAGAATGTGCCTGCCATATGGTCCTGGTACATCTCACTATCTCAGTGCACTGACATGCAGTTAGGCAGCACTCATCCAAGGCCTCCAGTTCATACAATCGGAGTTCCTCTTTAGTTTATCTGTCAAGTCATACTAGACAGGGACACAAAGCGATTGCATTTGAATTTCCAATGCCAAGGCTTCTGCGCAACCATAGACAAGTGAGAATGCAGGTTGTGTAAAATTTCACACTGGGATATGATTGGCCCAGAGCGCTTTAGGAAGGCAGCCCAGTCCCTCTTATTCCGGTGGGTCAGATCCATTTCAGTTGACTTGGTACCAGTCAGTTCCGAAATGAATCTTTGCCCAGTACAGGGTACATGGGACTTTTCTGGTGGTTTCGGACATGTCAAGGGAGACTTGTCTCACATCAACCAGTTTTGAATGTAATAATAAAACTGACCACTTTTTTTGAAACAATCCCACTCAATGGGATAAAGATATCACCCAAAATATTTCCTTTTATAGATTTCTTTTTTCCATTTTGGTTAATTGAATTTTATTTTGTTTTCTTACGAATCGTGCTAGCACGATGATAGCTTGTGCTTTTTATAACTTGATAATCATTTTAAAGCGTTGTTCGCTTTGCACGATGGTGTTTAGAAGGAAAATGTAAGTTGACCTCTAATGAGAGGCCCACTAGGTTTCTACCACATTAATCATATAAAGCAAGCCATTTTTCCATAAATGTAATTATAAGGAGCAAAAAATAAATAAAAGATGACCTAAGAATTTAAAAAAAAAAAAAAAAAAAAGGAAAAGAAAAGAAAAGAAAAGAATGAAAGAAAAAAAACCATTATCCTTTAAGAAGTGGGAGTGTAGGGCACATGACATGTTGGTGAGGCATTCTAAGGGCACCAAATACATGAATTTGTTGGTTAGGCATCTACCAAAAATCAACTCCATTGATCATCTTTAGCCATCTGACATACGATGATGAGATGGACAATTGAAATAATAACCAGTGAAGCACTCACAGTCACCACCATTGATTAGATGACTTGCCATATTCAATAGAACTGGTTTTTCATAGATGCCTAATCCACAAACCCCAATTATATATTAAGGGATCCAAACGACATGTCCCGTTTTAACATTGCTCTCAAGTCATCACACAAAAAAGACTGCCACAGTATCTAGGGCCGGAACTAGAGGGGGGAAGCAGTGCGAAAAGAAATTTAGAAAATCCCCCCACTCTTCTGAAAAATATATTTATTTTTGTTATATTGGGCCTTCAAAATTTCTCTATAATGTTAAAGAAATCTCAGTCTTTTTCCATACTCCCCCCACCCCCAAGATTGATGGAAAACCGAGCCCCTTTGCATATACTGATGTTAAATATGACTACTTTCATTCAAGGTTTTATAAAAGAAGATCTACCAACCCGCCGCCCCCCTTTCTTCCCAAGGCAAATTTCCTAGTCCCGCCCCTAATTGTATCTTCTTTTCTTCAAAAAAAAAAAAGGATTTCCATTTAGGCTTTTAAAATAATAATAACAAATGGGGTAGACCAAGAAAAGGCCAAATACCCTCATTAATAGAAGGACAATTTGCTGATTGTACATGTACTAACTAGAAATAATGGCCATTGAAAGCCATGTGTCTAATGGTGATGAATGAATACGTCAAATGCTTGCTCTATCACTTTACCCCACACCTTGTTTGATTGAAGTGCAAGAAGGTCAAAAACTGCATAATAATTGGACTTCATATATTTGGGTAATTTTATTTAAGGGTTTTATATTATTTAAGAGGAAGTATGATATTTGGACTATATAGGTTCCGTTGTCCTAAGTTTTTTTTTATATAGGGAATTCTAAAATTACAAATATGATATTTGGGTTCGTAAATCTTCTTATTCATCTTGGTTAATTGGATTTTACTTTACTATTAAAAACATGGATTTTATCCGTTCTTTTTTTTTTTTACGGATATTGCCAGAATGATAATTATTTGTGTTTTTACAAATTGATCATTTAAAAGTGGGAGTGTAAGGCATGAGACACATTGGGGACGTCTACGAGCAGGACCAAATACAAGAAGGCTTTATGGATTAGGCATCTACCAAAAATCAACTCCATGGGTCATTGTTAGCCATCTAACCTAAGATGATGAAATGGACAACTAAAACAATAACAAGTGAAGGACATTCAGTGACCACTATCCATTAAATGACTAGCAACATTCAATGAGGTTGACTTTTCATAGATGTCAAATCCACAATAGTCCCAAATTTTACATCGTATGTTGGAAAGTTCCACGTATCTAATTTAACATGGTCGTATCAAGTCAACACACACACACAAATCTTTTACTATTCTCTCTCTTAATAAAAATGAATTTCCATTCAATGTTTTGTAAAAGAAAAAAATATGGCCTAGGAAAAAGAATAGAATAAGAAAAGGTCCAATCACCAAGCCTTTTAATAATAAGAGGGGTTTCAGGATTAAGCATCAACCAAAAATCAGCCCCATCAGACATTGCTAGCCATCCAATTAATGGGTGTGAAAGTGAGCCATTCACTAGTTTTTATTTCAACAGTCCATTTCATTAGCTTCAATCGGATGGCTAACAATGACCAATAGAGCTGATTTTTTATGGATGCCTAATCCATAGGCACCCTCTCAACACAACCCTTCACCGACCCCACTCTTTCACAAATATCCAACAACAACCGCGTTGCCCCGTATATACATGGCATAAGGTTATGATACAAATGATAACGGTAGTGATAATATCATTGTTTTCATCTTCGCCATTGTTGTCCTTCCAATAATATTCATATTCCAAAACATCAAATATCCCCAAGTAAGTCAATTGTAATGCATGTCTTGCTCCTACAAAGGCCAAATATCCATGTCTTTGGACTTTTTGATGGAGAAGGAAAAGAAACAATGTAACACTTGGACTTAATGGATTTGGGACTTTTCAGATGCAATTTGTATTTAGGGTATTATTTGTGTTTCATATTATAATTAAGGATTTTAGAGATTCATCTATACTTGAATATCTTTTTGCTCAAAAGGAGGTGTAGTGTTTGGATTTTATTCTTTTTCATTATGAATCAGACAAGTGCAACAGCTTAATGTTTGTCATCATTTTAAGGTGGGAGCCCTGGACACTTGACGTTGGTGAGGTTTGCTTGTTGCATGGTGAGGTTTGCTTGTTGCACTAAATACAAGTGCAATATGTGGGTGTACTACATTTACTAAAAACCAGCCTCATTGGTCATTGTTAGCCATCCATCTATGGTAATAACGAACAGTTGAAATAACAATAACCATCGAAGGACTCACAATCACCACCAATGACCGGATAGCTACAACAATCAATGGGTCTAATTTTTCCATAGATGCCAAAATCCACAAATTTCAATTTTGTTATGTGTGTCCAAAATACCATGCATCACATTTTACCTCTATCAGCACACAAACAAAGTTGTCGCGCAACTTTCTTTTTCATCTCAGATCCTGATATGGGCTTTTGAAAAATACAGAAAGGAATAAGAATTTCAAAAGGGGAGTGGGTTAATAAAAATAAGAGGAATAACAAAAGTTCTGGTTTTCAGATCAAATAGCTACTAAAAAGCAGCTCCATCACAAATTGTTACCCTCCTTTTCTCCTTCACTCTTTTTATACAGAACATCGACAATTGGGTCACATGGATGGTAAAAATCCACAACACTACCATGAATAATAATGGAAGAAGAGCTTTATAAAGATATTAAACCCTGGTGTTCAAAGAAAAGTGGGAAATAACAAAGAGGAGAAGTGTAAGCAAACCTCACCCAAACTACAAGCATGCCTCTCTGCCTTGCTACATCGACTGCTTGTATGACAGAAGGGACGATGGCTTTGCCACCAGACACATGCATTGGTCCTCCCGCCTTAATAAAATCGTTCTGAAACAAATATACAGAAACATCAAACAGAAAAACAGAGATTTTGAGTACCCAGAAGGAGGAGAAGGAAGAAAAGAAAAAGAATTGAAAGCCCTTTCAACCCCATATCTTTCTTTGGATTAAACACCCCAAAATCAAAACTTTCTTCCAAAATCCTCAAACGGGTTACTTGAGAAATGATGTGTGTGTGAGAGAGAGAGAGAGAGAGAGAGAGAGAGAGAGAGAGAGAGAGAGAGAACCTGCATGTCTATGACAAGAAGTGCTGTTCTTTTCCACTTTTCAGCATCCATGGCCACAGCAGTGCCGAAGGCCCTCCACAAATGATTGCCTCGCTTCTGGTACAACTGCAATCCACTACATGGGTTGGGTTGGGTTGGGCACTACATGGGTTGGGTTGGGTTGGGTTGGGCTGTGCCGCTTCTAGAGTGAGTAGACTCAATTTCATCGTAATCAAATTTTATCTACCCTATATTTATTATTATTATTATTGCTAATGGAGGGTTCTCAATCCTTTGGGTTGGACTATTCCCTCCGAATCTGGAGAGAAGTCGAGTAAAACTCCTGTGATCCCTAGGTGGTAGCACAAGTGGGTTTAACCTTCGGTTCCTGAAGAGGGGGGAACTGGGGGTCGTTACCAAGACCTCTAACTCCGGAAGAGGGAGAAACCCTGGTCTTGACCACTCGGCCAACCCCTTGGGGTTTACTACCCTTATATTGAGTGTCAAAGAAATCTAAGGTTAAATACCACTAAACTTTCCACGTACCCCACCCCCGTGATAAAATAGGGCACCTAAGTGGGCCCCAAGAGCTGGACTGCATATGAGAAATATGCAATATGTCCTTAGGAGAACATTCTTCCCTATTGAAAATCCAAATTGTTTAAAATAAACTCCCCTCTATTTATAGTGCATCTCTGGACTTTACTCCAATAGAAGTTGATCCCACTATAAGATTGATAATTTGATTTAAAATGTGATTAATAAATTCTTATTTAAAGATCTTAGCTGCTCAAAACAAAATCTCACCCCGTGTATATTAACTAACAAGAGTTGACCCACCAGAAGACCGATTAATGAGTAATGCATAAGATTGTGCTGATCACGTTTTAAATGAAACAGACAATCTTATGGTGGACTTAATGTCTATTGGAGTTGAATTTGGGGATGTGCCATATACTCGAAGGGCAATTTTGAACGGCTCAAATTTTCAGTAGGTTAGCCTATTACGGAGTTCCATTCCTTTTAACTATGGATTTCTCTATTTCCAAGCCGCAGGGGTCTTGACTCTAATTTAGTTGTTATCATGTTAGTAGTCAGTAGAAAGGTAGAGTCGCACATGGCCGTCCACTATATATGGGACCCACCATATGTAAGATTTCAAAGTCCCATGATTTGGAGAGGGTGTCATGAGGCTGGTGATCACTAGCTTGCACGACCCTTTCCACTGTAGATTTTCTCTATATTTCACACAGATCTTTATGCAATGTGCGAGTTTAAGGACACTAATTTAGTGCTTATCACCAAATAACCTTTAAGGTTATGTGGGCACACCTTGTGAGCCAATCATGCTCCCATGTTCCAGTAAGATTATCTAAGTGAATTTTGTATCCTATTACTTCAAACACTACTCATTCGGTATGTCTAGATGGAATCATGGAACAAACTAGATTAAATTGGTCCACCCATCTACATGATCATACTAGAAGATCCTACGTATATCTAGATGGCACATGCGGATCAATCCTTGGGTATGCCACTCCTCCCACGTTTTTGGGCTTCACTTCCCTTGTGTGCGGCCTATCTTTCCCACTTTGTGGGCTTCCTCTTTCATTTTGTGTGGGCTTTCCTTCTCACGGTGTGGGCTTCTAAAAAGAAAAGGCGGGTGGGGAAGAAAAGTGAAGACCCCTTGAATTTTAGAGCACCAGCCATAATATCCATGTAAAGACGTCTTATACAAGAGAATCCCCCATGTCTAAAAATATAGTATCACACTATTATGGGGCATCTTTATTAGTAAATCTTGTGATACCATTATAAGCAGAAATTTCTTGATGGGCATCTACATTTTTTTTTTTTTTTTTTGCGCACGGTGTGTCTTATTGACACTTGTAGGAGAGAACTATTCTTTCTTGCATTGCATAAATTTCTTCTGCGGTATCCTCGTATATCACCCTGCGTGAAAACCGACTCTATCCTGCTAATACATAAGGGCCCACTTTGCATTGAAAGCAAGAGTCACATCTCACACACGATACTTCTTATGGATACTCGTAGGAGAAGATTTCTAGTTATTGCATAAATTTCGTCTACATGCATCCTCATGTACTGCACTGTGTGAAATTGACCATCTCCTATTAATGCAAAGAGCTTCACTTTGCATTGAAGGCAAGCATCACATTTCATCCTTAGTATCTCTAATGGATGCCGATAGGAGAAACACTCTCATCATATATAAATCTCTTTTGTGGGTGAAACCGACTCTCTCCCTTTAATGCAAAGGGCCCCACTTTGCATTGAAGGTATGTGTTGCATTTCGCACACAGTATGTCACATAGACGCCCGTGGGAGAAAATCTCCTGTCACACATAATTTCTTTTGCAAGCGGCCACATGTATTCTCCCCCCCCCCCCCTCTGGGATTCACCCCGTATTTCCACCATTAGTCTCCCTCCCCCTTTTGGGATTCACCCCGTATTTCCACCATTAGTCATAAATAATCTCGCCTTGTGGCGAAAGTTGAGAAAACTACTTAGACGTTTTTCGTATTGGTACTTTTTATGATATCACAAAACATTTTTATTATACCGCATAAAACTGCCTATCATCTCATTGTATTTCAACACAATTTTATGCGATGTTGCAAAAGAAAAAAAATGCGATTTCGCCAAAAAGTACCAGTGAAAAGAACGTCTGGGGAATTTTCTCAACTTTCATCACAAGATGTGGTTACCCATCTAATAGTGGCGGTATGGAGAAAAAACCTCATTTTTTCAAAAGTGAGGAATTCTATTAAAAGAAGAGAACAAATACAAAGCCAGGAAAATCAAAATACAAAAGGGCTTGTATAAACCATTATTTTCTCGAGATATTTCCTCTTCAAGAGGAATTCTTGAGCACTTTAGCCTGGCATTCTCTTTAGAGATGTCAAATGGGCCGGGCCGGCCCGGTTCGGCCCGGCCCAGCACGCTGGTCAACGGCCCGTGGCACGGCCCGGCACGGTCAACGGCCCGGCCCACAAGGCACGGCCCGAGACACGGGCCGTGCTGGGCCAAGGTCGCTGGGCCCGTTGGCCCGCTAGGCCCGGGCCCGCCAGGCACGCCAGCCCACTGGGCTGGGAACTCCAGCCCGCTGGGCACGCCTGGATCAGCCCGCTGGGCACGCCAGGCCCGAGCCCGCCAGCCCGCCAACCCGCCCAACGGCAGGCCCGCCAGCCCGGCCCGCCAGGCCCGCCCAACGATTTTTAGTACTTTTTTTCAAAAAAAAGTCACTTTTACCCCCCCCAACAGCCATAAAACGGTCATATAAAGGGTATTTTGTGTCATTTGTCATTTTACAAAGTCTATAAATACCTTAACCCTCCCATTCTCATTCCTCACCAATTTACACAACTCTTTCATTCTCTTTATACATTCTCTACTTCAATCTCAAAGCATTCAACTCTTTCACTCTCTCTAAGAAGTTTTTGGAAGGCCAAACATCAAGTCATCAAGAGACAAGATAAAGGGGCCTTCAAAGATTTAGAGGTATTTATATTATTTAAATTTGAGATTCCATATATATAAGTTTATATTATATTATATTAACTCTCATTTTCTCCCCTTTCTTATATTAATTATCACAAAAGAAGGCTATTAGAGCCTATTACTATTATTATTTATAAAGTTTATTTTTTGAAATATGGCAAGAAGACTTCCCACAGAATCTTCTTCTGTTAATTTAGGGGGGGAACATGAAAACTTTATTGAATTAGAAGATGAAGTAGGTGATTTACCACCACTTCCTCCTCAAAGTTCTCGTAGATCAACCAAGAGAAATAGAACTTCACCAGTTTGGGAAATATTTACAAGGTTTGATATTATTGAAAATGGAAAAACAGTTGAAAAGGCAAAATGCAAATTTTGTAGTAAGATTTATGGTGCCACGTCAAAAATGGGTACTGGCCATTTGACAAGACATATGCAAAAATGTCTTGCCTTACATAAGCCGGCTGATGCAGGAACAGGGAAGCCTGGATCACAGACCCAAATTTCTAGTACTAGTGGTGGTAGTAATAGCAGTTTAGGTCTTTTTTCTTTTAATGCACAAAGTTGTAGACAAAATCTTGTTAAAATGATTGTATTATCCGAATTACCATTTTGTTTTGTTGAAAATGAGTTTTTTGAAAAATGGTCCAGGAATACTGTCAACCACAATTTCACAGTATTTCAAGAAATACAACCAGAAATGATGCTATTAGACTCTGGCAGGAAGAGAAAATAAATATAAAAAATTACCTTGCAGAAATTCCTGGCAGAATAGCCATAACCACAGATATGTGGACATCTCAAGGGGGTGACAGTTATCTTTGTATTACTGCACATAACATAGATTCAAAATGGATTATTAATAAACGTATAATTAGTTTTAGCACTCTTGA